>DF357909.1:49143-90808 GCA_000787875.1 Solanum virginianum | reverse complement strand
GGATCCCAACTTCTAGTTTGGTTATTTATTTTGGGGTTGTATATATTGGATGATTAGTACTTTTTTTGAATACTATTTTACTAATTAGTAGTTTCTAATAAATTGAAAAGCAAGTTAGCATGTAAAAGCAACTTCATTATTCATATTAATCAACTTCTTCCATGGCTAGGAAAGGAGAATTATCTTTCTATACATAATTTTGTAAGAAAAGGTTGGTTACCAAACCATTCAAAAAAAATTCGAAAAACCCAAAAAATTCGAGAAATCCGAAAAAATTCAAAACTGAAAAACCCAAATTTTATTGGTTTGGTTTGATCTATATATTAAAAAACCCGACATAAATGATTTGGTTTGATATTTAAAAAAATCGAACCAACTCGGACCATATACACCCCTACATAGTATAAAAATATTTATTTATAAAGATATCCTTTACAATTACGATGAAAATGGTATAAAAAAGATTGAAAGGTAATGTGGTCTTCAACCATACTAACACATGTATTAAAACCCTTTTGAATTACTAATATCTGGAAACTTACGCTTTGTTTGGATGGTTGTTATGTATTGTTTCATAATGTATTATATAGTGTTGTACTATATTGTATTGTATCGTACTGTATTGTTCCAATGACAATAATAGTTGGATAGATTGTATTATTCTTTGTTGTTACATAATGTCATACATAATTAATTTAAATGATAAATTTACAAAAAATTAATATGTGGTGGATTCTATGAAAAGATAGGATAAATAATATAGTAGAATTATTAATTAATAAATACAGTAAAAAATGAGAAGAAGATATTAAAGTAACGACAGAACCACACCAAATTGGTTGTTACATAAAATGGATCTTATCATTGTTACCTAATAATAGAATTAAACGATACAATATAATGAAACTTAAGTAACAATCAAAACAAACACTGCGCTTTAACTAACAATACAATACAATGGATAACAACCATCCAAACAAGAGGTTAAGGTATTAGTAATGCACACTTTAATACACAATATTGTATAATGAACACTTGTATTAGTTATACATAGTATGAAAAAGTATACCAATCAATACATTATTAATACAAGGAGCTAATGCATGTATTCTTTTTGTCAATACACTCTATCAAACAATTCCTTATATTATATATGGTATCGTATTATATGTTATATTTTTTGTTTTAATAAAATATAAAATTTAGGCACCTTGTATAACTTACTATGTAATGCCACATATTAATAATTCGGACGATAAACATCTAGCATAATTTAATGATATTGAGCAGGCCTATCTGGTTAATTTGGTGCAAGTACTAAGATCATTTGATAATTGTATTAAATTATACGGTATATTGATAATGTAATATTTCTTCCATTTATTTTTATTTGTCACTGTTTCACTTATTGAGGCCAAATTACATAAACTTTGACCAACATTTTAAGATGTATATTTTCATCATATTAATATGTGAAAGATTGCGACTTATAACATTTTTTGTATAGTTTTCAACCATGTAAATTTTAGATTTTAAGTAGATATTAAATTTAGTTATTTCAATTTAGTTTTGAAGTTCATTTAAGTTGATCTCAAAAAGTGAAATAATAACAAGTAAAAGTGAACAAAGGAAGTAAATAATTAATATTAGTTATATAGAAATCAATTACTTTAGTTATTTCAATTTATTTTTGAAGTTCATTTAAGTTGATCTCAAAAAGTGAAATAATGACAAGTAAAAGTGAACAGAGAAAGTAAATAATTAATATTAGTTATATAGAAATCAATTACTCTCTTCATTCCTTTATAATTGTCATATTGTGTTTTTCTAAAGTCAATCTGATTAATTTTCAAAATTAAATTAGGTCAAAATAATTTAATGTTTTCAAATAAAAATTTAAATATTCAAAAATTAAAAAAAAATTATTATTCATTACAATTTTTTCAATATTAATATGATGAAAAAAATGTATATTAAAATTTTATAAAGTTCATATAATTTAAGTTTAGAAATAAAAGGTGTAACAAGTAAAAGGAGACAACTTACTAATGTCCAAACTCAAGCTAAAGCAAACATGTTTGGAATGATACCTTTTAGTTTCGAGAATTACTCCTTCCGTCCATCTTTACTTATTTATTATTTTTTCTATTTTAAATAATTAAATTTATAAAGTAATACATAGATATTAAAAAAATATTCGAAGACAAAATTTATATCATACTTTTTACTATTGTCTTTTGTAAAATCATAAATACAATTTCTAGAAAATATCAAAGTTCAATAAATAAAAGGGCAAATATGAAAAAAAATTTAAAACATTTACCTTGAATTTTGAACAATTCAAATATTTTGAACTTTGAAAAAGGCCTAAAAAATTCAAGTAATATGAGACGGAGAGAGTATATTATTTTGGGATGTTTTGTAATACTTGTTCAGTTTATAAAATAAAGAAATAATTTTACCTTTAGTTTTTAATTTATCCTTATCATTAATTATAGATATTTCTCTATTATATTTTTCAAATATTGTATTTAAAGTACCTCTATCATTTATTACTTCTTAATTTTTACGTCAAGTCAATAAAACATAAATAAAGATGGACGGAAGGAGTAATTTAGTGGTAGGGAAAATGAGGGCGAAGATTGCGTCCACCAAACACATGAGCGTCCCTAGGGTCAATTTAAAAGCTTATATATTGGTTACGCCTTGCGCATTTCAGTTCGGAAACGGCAATTTGCTTTCTACTTGTAGCTAGTGAAAGTAGCCATGGATAACGGCAAGCAACTGCATGTCCTCTTCCTTCCTTACTTCGCCACTGGTCATATCATCCCATTAGTTAACGCTGCCAGGCTATTCGCCTTCCACGGCGGCGTCAAAGTCACCATCCTCACTACCCACCACAACGCCTCCCTATTCCGATCTACTATTGACAAAGACGTTGAAGACGGCCATTCGGCAATCTCCATCCATACTCTTAGCTTCCCCTTCACTGACGTTGGCTTGCCTGAAGGGATCGAGAACTTCAGCACCGCCTCTTCACCCGAATTCGCGGGCAAAGTATTTTACGCCACTTATTATCTTCTCCAGAAACCAATGGAAGATAAAATTCGTGAAATCCATCCTGATTGTATTTTCTCTGATATGTACTTCCCATGGACCGTCGATATTGCCTTGGAGCTCAAAATCCCCAGGCTATTGTTCAACCAGTCCAGCTACATGTATAATTCCATTCTGTACAATCTGAGGCTTTACAAACCTCATAAATCCAAAACTATTACTAGTACTGATAATATCTTAGTTCCTGGATTACCCGATAAGATCGAGTTCAAGGTATCGCAACTTACAGAGGATCTGATAAAGCCTGAGGATGAGAAGAATGCTTTTGACGAATTGCTCGATCAAACCAGAGAATCCGAGGATCGAAGCTACGGTATTGTTCACGACACTTTTTACGAGCTAGAACCTGCCTATGCTGACTACTACCAGAAGGTGAAGAAAACCAAATGTTGGCAAATTGGTCCCATCTCCCATTTTTCTTCCACGTTACTCCGAAGAAGAAAAGAGCTGGTTAATGCTGTCGATGAAAGTAACTCATGTGCCATTGTAGAGTGGTTGAACGAGCAGAAGCATAAATCGGTCCTCTACATCTCTTTTGGGAGCATGGTTAAATTTCCAGAAGCCCAACTCACTGAAATCGCAAAAGCTCTAGAAGCTTCGACAATCCCTTTCATTTGGGTAGTGAGGAAGGACCAATTAGCAGAGGAGGAGGAGAAAAAATTGAAAAAAAAGGGTCTGATTATTAGAGGGTGGGCGCCACAACTAACCATCTTGGACCATTCAGTCGTGGGAGGATTCATGACACACTGTGGATGGAATTCCGTACTCGAATCCATCATTGCTGGTGTGCCGTTGGTGACGTGGCCAGTGTTCGCGGAGCAATTCTACAATGAAAAGCTAGTGGAGGTTATGGGATTAGGGGTGAAAGTGGGAGCAGAAGTACATGACTCCGGTGGCGTTGAGATCTCGAGCCCTGTGATAGAGAGCAAAAAGATCAAAGTAGCAATACAGAAATTAATGGATGACTCAAAGGAAAGCCAGAAAATTAGAGAGAAAGCATTGGCTACGAGTAAGATGGCGAAAAATGCAGTTGGAGAAGGCGGATCTTCATGGAACAATCTCACAGCTCTCATCGATGATATTAAGAATTTTACTTCTTCTTAGCTCATTGATGATGACAACAATGCTCTGCAGTCGTAGCTTCCAGTGGAAATCTCATTAATGACCAGCTACACAGATAGATTTTGAAGATTGGAGAACTTCAAATGAACGGTCCAAAAAAAATCATATAATATAAAGTATTTAATCAGTATTTCATTTGTTTCAAAATAAAAATGACAAAAAAAATTTATCTTAAAATAAATATTATTTTAGTTCATCACGTACTAAATCTAAAGCTTCAAAGATGATACAGATATCATTATTTCAACTCTATGCATAATTATACCATCAGATTAACGATAAAAAAGAGAGATTAGCGACAAAAAAAAAAAAGAAGAAAACAAGAAAGGCGAACAATAAAAGAGAGAAAGACAACCATTTCTTATTAAGAAAAGACATAAAGTCATTATCAAAATTGTTTATCTTTTTGGTTAACCCCACTTTAATTTTTTTTTGAAAAAATGTGATATCATGCACCATTACGTGTTAAAATATCATTATTATTTTTTTATAAAAATTAAAAAAATTAATCAAAAATCCTCTTTCTCTTCCCATCTACTTCTCCTCTTTCCCTAATTCTCTTTCAACACAAGTAGAAAAAGTGATAAAGATTAAGAAAGAACAATTTATTTACTTTCAAACTCACATCAATTAATATCATGGATAAAAAATATAGTGATAGATCATAGAGTTGTATTGTCGAAAAATACTTTTTCACCGGCAGAAATGGTGACTAGCAGTGACCCTCTTCCTCTCCATCTTTTCTTCGACGTTTTATTATTTTTTCATTATTTTCATTAAAAAAATTAAATCAAATTTCTTTTAGACTCCAAAACACCCATGCAAAATAATCATAATTCTAAAGACTTTTTTAACTCGACTCATCCCATTCAAAACAATTATCATTTGTACTTTTAAACTCAACTCATGCATAAAATTAAATACAATCCTCAATTAAGGTTCATGTAAATGAAGACATGAACAAGTATCTCAAATCAATTACTCATATATGAACATCGTCATAAAAGAAGTTCAATTATACAATAGATAACTCAAAAATTAAACTCAAAGAACTCAAAAATACATGTTCAAAGTCGACTCAAATCAATAAAATTGAAAAATGTAACGTGGACTAACTCAGTTTGACATTGGGTTAGTCTTACATACCAGTAATAAAGAATTACTACATGAAAGTAAAAGGTTAGACTTGAAATTTTTGAACCCTAGCTTTCCCTCTTCTCTGCAGTCACTGTTTTCTAAAAATTTTATGTGTTTTTGAAAGAAAATAAACATTTGGTATTGATATGAGGTGAATTTAAGTCTCATAACACAATGGGTTAAGTACAAAAAGATCAAAATATCCTCACTTAAAACTGGAAAATAGGCACAGGGACTGAACAAGTCTATGACGCAAGGTTATTCTATCTCAATTAATTTTTTTGAAATATACATTGCATGCAAGAAATATATTTTATGAATAATTGATAAATCGCATTCCCATATTCAAGGAATTGATTTATGAGTAAATTTGATGCACAATTTTTTATTAAGGAAATTAAGTTTCAAAGACCTAATCTGAGATAAAAAAAATTCTCTTATTTTAGACCAATCTCAACTAAGATCATATAAAATGTTACACTCAATCCATCCAATTGTCATACCTGCATTTAGTATAGTCTATAAGGACATAGTTGAATATAGTGTACCCACAATATTGACATAGCTATATACTTAATTTGGTGTATTTTAATAAACATATATTATATAACTTTTTTAAAGATATATTGTTCACAATAAAACAATCCACAAATACAGTGAAAAAAGTCGTACAATAATTGTGAGGAGTTAAAGATAGTTTAATATTTTCTTCGTTCCAAATTAATTAAATTTTTGAGATTTTTTTCAAGGTTCAAAATAATTAAATTGGTCAAATTTCAATATAAATGTTTGAAATATTTTTCATATTGTCTTTTCATTTATTGAAATTTTATATTTTTAAAAAAATAAATTACACTACGTATTTATGACTTTACAAAGGCAATAGTAAAAAATAAAAGGTTTAAATTTTATCTTTAAATATTTTTTTTAATATGTGTGCATTGCATCACAAATTCAATTAAAACGGGACAGAAGGAGTAAAGTGTATTAATAAAATTAATACATACATTTATTAATGCATTAATAGTACCTTATTTGATACTCTCTCTGTCCCATATTTTATGAGTATCTTTCTATAAGTGTTTGTTCATATTATATAGGCACTTACTAAATTAGGATATAATTAATTATTTTTTCCCATTTTACCCCCACTATTAATATTATTTGAAAATTTTAAGAAGCTAATTAATTACTTTCACATTCAAAAAGTAAACTATTTATATATTTTATGTATATTTTTCCTACCTTAATTTAATGTACATTGATATAAACAAAGAATAAAATGATAAAATTCACTAGTGTATTAATAATTTCTTAATCACCGCATATGGGAAGGAGGTAGTACCCTTTATCAAGCTATGTATAATTAATGTTGTTTATTACTAATCCCCTTAACTTTAACAATGCATATATTAAAACCTATATTATTAGTAATATTATTTTCTATATAATAATAATTATTATACGTACCTCAATACGAAACAAAATACATAACCAATACAACATAGAATTTACAAATATATCAAATAATATATCACTAATATACAAATTAACACATAGAGGAGTATCATCCTACCACTGAGAAGAGAGGGGAAAAGGAAATAGTGATGGAACCGCTAGCTAGGGGTTTAACTATGATCTGTTAGTAGACGTGGCATCAAACTGGATGAGGAAGGTCGCATGGTGGACACGTGGCAGCTCTCATGGATATACATAGATCATAATGATCTCTTTATTATATAATCCCTAAACCTTAATAGAACTTGGAAAGATATCTTAAGCTCAAGCCAAGAAAGGAAGGAAAAAGAAGTAGAAGAAGAGATGCATTCTGTGAAGGAGAAAGTAAGCAACGCAGCAGCTGCAGCCAAGGAACATGTTGACATCTTCAAAGCCAATACTCAAGAAAAGGTCTCTCAATTCAAGAAGTACTACTACTATGTAGTTTCATCGTTTGTAGAGTAGTAGTACTAACATGTTGGAAGTAGTGCAGGTCGAGAAAGCAGGAGCAAGGACAAAGGAAGAGAAGGACATAGCAGAAGAGAGAAGGAAAGCAAAGGAAGCAGAGGCCAAAATGGAGCTTCATGAATCCAAGGCTGCCCATGCTGGGGAAAAGTTGCAAGGGAAGCATGCTCATCATCATGTTCATGGAGGGCCTGCTCCCTACAGTCCCACTCCAACTACTGCTACAAACCCTCTTGGTGGTCATGATCATCATGTCCACCCAAATAATTTTTAATTAGTAGGATGTAAGGTGTGGTTTACTAGTTTTGATTAGCTTGAATAAGATATTTAGTTTTTGTTTCTGCCACATGAGAGAACTTGATCCATGGTCGTGTTACATGTAATAGGGCAAAATAATAATGTTAGGTGATTCAAAACTTGTGGTAAAGCTTATATCTAAATGCCGTGAGGTAACTACAACTCTTTAATGATTCAATTAAGGACGACGAAAACCCAACATTTTGAGTGTTCAATATCATGTATACATTAATGGTTTTGCTGGTACAATTATGTTTTTTTATGAATGAAACTTGCTGCCTAGCATCAAGTCAATTCCAACAAAAAAGAAATTGAAAGCCCCATAGTGATCTGCAAACCAACCTTAGTCCTTGAGAGAACGAAGCAAAAATAAATATACCTGCCAGCAGTAATTTAGTAAAATATCAGCCTCAAATACGATCTTTTAGCCGCTGTAGGTCTTCAGCTCCACTGCAATTTGCCTTGGTGTTCCACTCGATGTTGAATTTTACCAGCAGTTGAGAGTGCCTGACCAACAACCTTAGCAGGTTTTGTGGTGTACTTCAGTTCAAACTTGGGATATTGCCTGTGGTGCTCTTCTGTGCTTGAAGGTCTATCCTGAAGGATTTCCTCAAGAAATTCGTCTGCAACATCTCCATCCTCATCTATCCTAAGACGCTTGGCATACCATTTCAATCCCTGAGTCCGGAAATAAATAATGCTGATTTGATATGTGCATTGAAAATTTCTAGAACTACTAGATCATGAAAAGGGAAGAAATTGATACCATCTCCAAAGAAAAAAAAAGGATCACAAAGAGGGGAAGATTGTAACCCAATAACAGGAATTTAGTGTCGAGATTAGAACAAGTTTTTGGGTCAAGGAAACTGCAAAGTTAAGAAGCCGTTATTCAATCTCCACTGCTGAAGAACCATTGCTACAGATAATTGCAAATTAATAGAGAAGCTTGATGAGTTTTCGCGAGAAACTAGCAATTTATTACCCCTAGACCCAAATGTGATGCAGTACTAAAAATCCAATAAAGAGCAGAGCTCAACCACTCTTTTTAAGTCCAAGACCAAAAAGGAATGAGCTTGCCATGAGGTATTCCACCAGAAACACGAAAAATGAAAACAAGAAATACAATCAAAATTAATATCGAAGAAGAATCCACAGACAAGAGCTGTCATAAGCTGCAGAAACACGAAAAATAAAAACAAGTATAACCAAAATCTTCATCTAAGAAGAATCCACAGGCAAGATAGATGAAGCTATCATAAGCTTAAGCTTCTGCATCTCAAGTGAACTTAAAAAACATATGAATCGCTTACTTATTTTCTAATTTTTAGCATTTGGTAAATATGCATAGAGACATCATTCTAGAGGTATTGATACGTAATCTAACAAAACACTACCGTCGTGAAAGGAAGTGAGGAGTAGGGCCTTGAGGGTGGCAGAGAGTGGGCAGGTCAAGGGGTGGGGCATTGGGTGGGTGGAGAAGAAATAATTAATTTGAAATGTCACTTATGAAACTTATTTTTCAATTTCATGATTTTTAAAGAACATGTTTTTTAACGAAAATGTTCTTCAAAACTTTATCCAACCAAACGTGGAAAAATTAGAAAATACTTTGCTCCATATCAAACACCTTGATTCTAAGCATCACTCCGGAACCAGAAATCAATGTCTTTTGCCAGACCGCTGCATTTCCCTCTCTCATATTTTAGGCAGCAATAAGTAGTATACTTGTACACATAGGAACAAAGATTTAATAAGACATCTTCAGAGACAAAGGAATCAATAAAAACGCATTCTGCGACAAGCCTTCAACCACATTGTGAAACGGCCATGTAGCTAAGATGTGATCTCACAAAAGGTAAATCGAAGCATAAGAGCACAAGTTCTCTAGAGTAGTATACTAGAATATCTCTATATCGCTTGGAAAATCAGTTATCCTATATATTCATCATACTTCTGTTCAGTTATGATCAGTGCCTAAAATGGCTCTGTACATGGGGGAAATCTCTCCTCAGTTATGCCTTTATAGTGTTCTTCACACTTCAATTACCTAGAAACTACAAATTGCATAGGTAACGAACAATTAAGTGGCTATATGCACGACTTAAGTGTGTTGAGAACCACGAAACATGTATTTTACAGTTCCAGAGAAGGAATGTGGGACCTATTCCCCTCTACATTTCAGGAGCTTCTGCATGAGTACATTTCTAAAGATTTTATTCTATCGCCTGGTATAAATTCTATTCTACTTAGACTCAGGAGAAATGTTCCCCGCAGCAGTGTCGGATGCTTCAAAATGCATTATTTTTGGAGTATCCAACACGCACCTACCGACAATATTTGAAGAGTCCGAGGAACATAGGAAATATTAAGTTAAGTTATTCAATAAGAGGGAGTTGAGAAAACAAAACACATATAGTTGGGTGAGAGTGACATAAGTCTTAAAGAGTAAAAAAGGCATCAATCTTACCTTTCACTTGTCAAATGCTCCTTCTTTTAGTTATTCTCACGAATCCTCACAAACCAAATGATAGATTAATTACAGGTTGTAGAGTGTAGAGTCAAAACTCTTAAATCCTAGCCTTAATCAGGACAGCTTGGTTTATTTCAGACAGAAGAACTGATCATGACATGCCAAACAGAAGTGAAACTCCAGCACACTTTCTCCGGTTAAACTTTTGGCTACAGATTACCCCCCTCCTCTCCCCCCAATCAAAAGCCGTCGAGCCTAGGCTAGAAAACCATATCCTAATTTGCTAGTAATCCCTCGTATCCAAGTCTCACATGCCATGACAAGTCTTTAAATATTAAACCAAAACCAAGTAAAACTTGCATTAGCTAATAGTCAAATAGCTGATGCAAAATCTTTGTAAACACCTGTGAGAAAATTCAAACACCAAGGTTGAAGCAGCCTCTTTCCAGATAATCAACAAACAAATGTCAAAAACTAAATTGAAAAAGCTTAGGTGTTTAGGTAAAGGCTAAAAGTGTTTCTGTATAGTCAACTTTGATGTATAGCTGAAAGACTACATGAAACAATTCCATTAACTGGCCCAAAGAGGTCCTCAAAGAAATTTCATAAACTGAACTGGAAAGGGAATCACGAATAACAAGTTCATTTAGTTTAACTGTATGTGCTCAATTGAGGATACATTGAGTATGTTCCAGTACACACTCTCAATGAATTTTCTTGCACAATTGAGGATGGATTAAGTATGTCCCCAGTACACACACTCAATGAATTTTCTTGCGTAATTGAGGATACATTATGTTCCAGTATACACTCTCAATGAATTTTCTTCAACTCATGCTTTGAGCCCTTTTAGTTGCATGAGACAAGGTTTCTTTATACAAGCATAAGACTTTTAAGATCTATTCCTTTTTCTTGGGAGAACTAGAATATTTGGGAATAGGGAACGTAAGATGTGTTCTCAAGCTGTAGTGCTCTATACAATAATGCAACAACATTGACTACCTTCCTTCCCCAATTCATCGAGCTACCTTTAGATGCAATGTTTCATGAGTATTGTCTAGACGCAAATGAAGGTAGTTTCCCTGGCAAAAAATCACTAGCCTACCTGCACAGTACTGCATTACACTCATAACTTACTGGCAAGTGAAACCATTTCCATCTTATTTCAACAATTTGGGTAGGAAACATATAGGGGCGCTTTCAATGACATTGAGATCCAGCAAGGTGAAACTCAAGCTCCTTTATCTAGCTTGGAGAAACTTTTGCGAGGGATGGATGCCGAACTGGTTGTGCATGGATACACTTTCAAGAGGTGGACCCATCTTTGCTCATTATCAATAAAACTTACTTTCATCCTTCATTAGTCTCCAAATAAGGAAAATGTATTTCATCGAAAACCCTTCCCTTATTTCCCGAGCAAATCACCAACTCCACATTCCCATTACCAAAGAGACTATACAACTAGACCCTCAACTACACCTCTGGCATACATCAATGGTACGTGGTTAACATAGTGTTTGAGAATTCCGTCAATTGTCAAGCTTACAGAAACCATTTCCCCTTTAACATGCACTCCAGACCTAACCTCTTTACCCGGGAACAGAAGAAATTAAAACCAAAAATGTGTCCCTAATTGTGTAGTTCAATCAGTCACAAACATAACAAACTATTTAGGTGCTTTGAAGAATCACAAAACAAATGGTGGATAGCAAGCATATCTTTTTGAGATATTATAATTACAGTTAACACTTAACAGTAATACATTTACCGACGATATTCTTGAATCTAGATAGAGTGGATTTATTAACTAATAACTCAGAATATTAACATTAGGATTTAGATGTATAATCAAACAAATTTTGCAATTAATTAACAGAATGAAACTCAAATTACCATGTATGTACATTATATCCGTTCATTTACCTGAACGCCACCATCGCGTGAACTACAACGAACAAGGAGAGGGCCGAGTTGTGGCCTCTCAACGGGGACTTGAATCGGGACACTGAAACCTCTGCGTGGAACATTTTGAGTTTGAGCTGCCGCAGCTGCTGCAGCTACATCCACTGACGATGGTGCTATATTACTGTTAGTGCTATCTTCTACCTCTCTCACTTCGTGACCTTCTTCTTTAGAAAACCCTAGAAATCCAGATAGTCTCCTAAATAAACCCATCCCTGTCTATATACAGCGACATGCATTAGCGGGAAAGATGGTGAGGACGCTGAAATGCTCCGACGTCTACGGCCGGAACTCCGACAATCGGGATCTTTATGCGCCGGAAATATTGACGGAACGACGATCTCGCCGGAGATATTGTAGTCGAGACCTTGGACTGGCGATTTGTGAAGTCTAAAGTGCGGGTTATGACTTTGCAAGTGCTGACCGGCGTAAAAAATGAAATTACTCTGCTTTTACTAACACCGCGTTTGGATGGTTGTTAACAGTGATATAATATCTATAGCTAGAGGTGACAAAATAGGCTCAAACATAAGCAATCAGTCTAATCCATCCATAATTTTATGGGGTGAATTCAATATGATTTAGAATTGGCCTAATTTTCAACCAAATATAATTTAGCCCATTATAAAATAATTTTGAGATAAGCCCAATGAGATTCTCACTTCAGCTCAGTGTATCATTTGTTTTGTATGCTCAATTCTAGTCTTAAATTAAGCGGGTTAAATTGGACGGGTCAAGACTCAATCTGAATTTTAGTCCATTTGAGGTCAGGTCCAAAGTACATTTGGGTGGGTCAAGATCCAACCCGATATTTAATGCAGCTCATTTAACCTCCCCAATTTCAGTCCAACCCCCCTCCCATTTGACACCCCTACGTATAACTAATTCAAATATAATATTTATTTTGATTGTTTTTGAATTTTGTTGAATCATTTTGTTTAATTTACTGTTAAGTAATAAAAAAAAGACCCATTTTGTGTGACAATTTTTTGGTTTGATTGCGATGAAAGGGAACCTTGCTATGTGACCAGGAGGTCACGAATTCAAGCTTTGGAACCAGTATCTGACAAAAATACAAGACTACATACAATAGACTCTTGTGGTTGGATCTTTCTCTGGACTCTACGCATAATAAGAGTTTTAGCGTATCAAATTTGTCCTTTTTTATTTACAGTGCATTGTTCCTATTGCCGAGTTATTTTGAGTTAAGCATCATATCCTGAGTTTTTGTTTTGTCCATTTTATATACCATACATTTCATCTGCTTTTTGGCGTGCATCGTCTTATGATGTAGATTCAAGTACCTATGATAACAAACATTAAGACAGCTTCCCAACAGCAGTTGGTGAGCCCTTCTCATTTTTAGAGGGCTCTAGTTAGTTAGTCAATTTATTTATTTTACAGTCATATAGTTGTGGGTCTTGCTACGACGTCTATCTTTAGTATAGTTAATCAGTGTAGTTTATTCATTCTAATATTTTAAGCATTACTACTATTTGTACCTAGAGATATTTTTATACTTTTATAAAAACATGATTGAGAATTCTTGATTTTTATTATATATTTTGAAGGTTCACCTTATAAAACTTTTGCATGTATGTTAAAGTTTTTAGTTGAGTGAGTCAGTTAGATCAAAGGTTTGCTTGGGGACCAATAATGATTTCGATTGTCGATCACGTCTAAAGTGTAGGATATGGGCGTGACAACTTTATTAGTGTTTATATGCCTCTTTGTCATGCTTGGTAAATCATGAAAAGAATGGTATTCCTTTGTGTATGTGACTACAACCTTATTCGCCAGTGAATTCGTCACACAATTTTGTACTTTGAGGATGTGTGTCATGGTCACTTGTAACATAGTTATCAACTTTCTCCTTAATCCGTTACATCAACATTTAATCAATGAAAAACAAATCGTCAAAAATCTAATGAATGTCTTTACATTTTAATAAATTTTTAAAGGACAATTTTTTACATTTTTATAAAAATAAATATTAGTAACACTTAACAATAAAAAATACGTAAGTGATGCAATTTTGACTCGTTGATCATTATTATTTAAGATTCACATTTTAAGTCAAGTTTCAAATTATTTTATAACATGAAACTAATTTGAAGGAAAAGCTTAGGAGATGACAAGTTTAAATATACCTTAATTAGCTTTTTAAATTTTACTACAATGATCAACGTTAATTATAAGTTACAATCTACTCAACAACATCAATTCAAATTAAAAAAATATTCAAATCAATGCATGCCGAGACACATTTGAGTCAACTTTTAGCCACTATTTATGTCAAGTTCAATTTATATTTTAACTATTTAATTCGTGAGATACAATGGTCTAATGGCATCACTAATAATTCAGAACATGCATTTGATACCTAAATTTATAATTTAACAACAACAATAACAACATACCAAGTGAAATCTCACAAGTGGAGTTTGGGAAGGGTAGAATGTACGCAGACCTTACCATTATCTCGTAGAGATGAAGAAGTTGTTTCCTGGAACTCTCGTCATATTTTATAATTTATTTTTTAAAATTATCCAATTAAAAAATACAGTATAGTTTCGTGAATTCTAGGTTTATTCAGTAGAATAATGGAATTATGCTTTCATTCTTTTACTAGATTAAAACTTATTTCATCAAGAAACCGTAGAAATTCTTCCTCTTAATTGTTCTAAGTGACTTTATAAATGATTAAAATATTTTTTTTTAATAATTTGGAGCTCATTATAAATGACCAAAAATACTCACCTTGACAAATATTAATGGAGGGATGATTATCTCCTTCTTTCTCTACTCTTTACCAACCAACTCATGATATGAGAGCACTAGATGGATATTGACGCAATTGATCATTGATCAACGATTCAAGATCTTGATCGGAATGATAGCTAAAAAGCTATACCTTATTTGAAAAAATCAATCTTTCATCTTTGGATCTTCACAATATATTTCATTCTTTGTAAAATGGCACATAATTTCAATGATGTCTCGTCGGGATTACAATTACTTAGTATATATAAAGTCTCAAAATTTTTAATTATTTTCTTTACCTCTTATAATTGTCACATTTTAACCGTGCTAACTATTGAAATTATAATTTTATCACTATTTTGCCTTTTCAAACTCAACTAAATTTTGTCGACTTATGCTTTTGGCCTTTATCTTAAAGGCTTGCAATTCTCGTGATACTTATGCCGAAGTATTTCAATTACATCTTTATCTTTATGTTGACACGTATGTATTTTAAGACTGTTAATTGATCTTTCAATTTACTATTAAGTTATTAAACAATTTTAAATAAATTAATCAGCAAAATACAATTAAAATATCATGATATATGTTATTTGCAGATGATAATATATTAATAAAAAGCACAAACAATGACGCAATATTTTAAAAAGCAAAAATTTTACCATAAATAAAAATAAAATTGAACACACATTATTTTAAGAGGAACCTCTTATTAAAGTAAGAGTGGATGAAATCGTAGTGCTAAAATATAAATAATTTAGATATTTAAACTCGTTCTTTAAGAGAATGAAATAATAAATGAAGATGTTGGTGTTACTCATATAAATTTATTATATTAGAAGGATAAAAAATTAAGATAAAAAAGATGATATGTGTGTCTGTGACAAAAGGATACCTAGTAAAGTGAGGTAAAGAGATCTACTATCTCTACCAAAAGTCCAAAATAAAAAAAATTGTTAAAACCCTAAAAATTCTACACTCTTGTTGTGTCTTCCTTCCCCCTTTGGTCCAACTTCTCCTCCGCTTTTGGCCATCTTGTTGTTCAGCCTCCCCCACCCACGTCGCCCTTGTTCTCTTTCCCTCGGTTATACTTTCTCACTTCAGTGGAGAGGAACAGTAAGAGAACAAAATCACAACAGCATTCTTGAAAACCCCCTTTTTTTCTTGCATCACCAGAAGAATAATTCTCTGTTTTCATGGATTCTCAAGAATCCCAAGCGGGTCACCACCAAAATCAACACCATCATCAACCCCAACACCCCCAATTTCATCACCACCAACAACATGGCCATCCCCTGATGATGGCACGACCGCAACACCATCAGCATCAGCATCACCAGCAGCTGCAACAGCAACATCACCACCAACATCAACAGCAGCAGCAACAAGCTAACTCCTATGTTGTGCCCAACAATGTCCCAACACACAACAACAACAATTCTGCAATGATGCAACAGCTTCAGCAGCAGCAGCAGCAGCAACAACAACAGAATTCTGGGTTTCCGTTTAATTCTATGGTAAATACTGGTTCTGCGGCGCCGGCGCCGGCCCAACCTAATCTTGATTACTCAGATGCGTCCTCTCCTAGGGCTACTGGATTCAGCATTGAGCCAGCTAGGAAAAAAAGGGGCCGACCCAGAAAGTATTCTCCTGATGGTAACATTGCTTTGGGTCTCTCGCCTACTCCTGTTACTCCGATTTCATCTGGGGTGCCTCCTACGGATTCTGGAAGTGGTGGTGGTGGTGGTGACACGGAGGGTCCTTCGTCTGAGAATCCCTCGAAGAAGGCCCGAGGAAGGCCTCCTGGCTCTGGAAAGAAACAGCTGGATGCTCTAGGTATATACATACTTATGTCATTACTTGTTGTAATTGACATGTACTGGTTTGAAATAAAAAACTATCTTTTTGGGTTTCTTGAACTTTTTTCCTACAATTCAGTGCCTGGAGCAAGTGATTCTTTATGTTTGACAGGTGCAGCTGGAGTTGGCTTTACGCCCCATGTGATCACAGTGAATGTTGGGGAGGTAAAATTTGTTCAGTTTGTTTTTAAATTTTCTTTTTGGTAAAATATACCGTACTTATCTTTTTCTATTAATGTTATGTTGTTTTACAAAGCATGCTTACTTGATGTGTTTGGCAGTGTGTCTCCACTGCTATATGTATGTTTGAGACCATGTTCTGCATTATACACTTTAGCTTCAAATTGCTTTGGGAGAAATTGAACTCTTGATACAGAAATATGTGTTTTTGGTGAAATAGTGAATTCCTTGAATTTACTGAAAGGAAAGTCGCGTTTCTGTCTCATTTATTTTTCGTTTTGTCTCTTTCGCAGATACATGTTGAGACTGACAGGTCTTTTGAAATTCATATGATCTACCATCTTGTGGTAATTTGTAATAACATAAGGACTGTATGTATTTATGTAACTCTGTTAAGAAGATTTGAAGATTTTGTCAAAGAAAATCAAGGATTTCGCCACAGATGAGCTTAAGAACGGAATGTAGTCATAAGCTCGTGTGTGTCAAAATCCTAGCAATGTAATCCCCTTTCACGTTTATAAAGTGACCAAGTTGCCAACTTCTTTTTCTTTTTTAATTCTTGAGATTGAACTCCTTTATTTGGAGATCCAGGGAAGTCAATTTTGTTTTGAATGCTGGCCACGTACTGTTTGTATTTTATCTGCAAACGGAGCCATCTGTAACGTCATATACTCATATCTTTGTAACACGAGAAGTAGTTTAGTAGATCCTCCTGAGTGATATCCTTGATCCAAAGGCTTCGAGGGATTTGTCTCGGGGCTTTTAGATTTAGGATTGTCTTTGGAACTCCAATGTCATTAGAGGCCTACTAGCCCTGAAGTTTAGCATAGAGCAAGCTCAGTGGTTGCCTCGTTAGGTTGTCCGTTGGTATCGTATAGTCACAATGACGCTAAGGCATGGACCTCAAGTGCCCACATAAGCTCAATATGTGATGACTGTTTTAAGCAATAAATTTAAGAACCACGAGGGAGATGATATGGATGTATATGGTAATGATTGTTATTTATTAATTAATAAGATAATAGAAATATAATGTAAGAGAACTTGCCAGTATTATCAATCAACTTAAATATTTGCTTAAGCAATAAATTTAAGAACCATGAAGGAGATGATATGGATGTATATGGTAATGATTGTTATTTATTAATTAATAAGATAATAGAAATATAATGTAAGAGAACTTGCCAGTATTATCAATCAACTTAAATATTTGCTTAAGCAATAAATTTAAGAACCATGAAGGAGATGATATGGATGTACATGGTAATGATTATTATTTATTAATAAGATAATAGAAATATAATGTAAGAGAACTTGCCAGTATTATCAATCAACTTAAATATTTGCTTAAGCAATAAATTTAAGACCCATGAAGGAGATGATATGGATGTACATGGTAATGATTATTATTTATTAATAAGATAATAGAAATATAATGTAAGAGAACTTGCCAGTATTATCAATCAACTTAAATATTTGCTTTGTTGCATCTAATGTAAGGAGGAAAATTTATAAAGAGTTTGGTGTTTTCCAGTGCTTTTTTTGTTTTCAATTACTCCCGTTTCACTTTATGCGATGCTCTTTCTTTATTATTTTGCTCCAAAATGAGTGACACATTTCTATATTAGGAAACAATTTAAGTTTAAATTTCCATTTTAATATTAATGGGTGGTACTTTATGTAGGTAAAATTTATTGCTTATTTAAGACAACAATTTCAAAAGTCCAAGTCCATTCTTAAACTTTTTGTATAGTTAAATTACGTCACATATTCAAATGTAGGGATATGTTATATAATATTGGACTTTGAGTTCAAATCGATGGACATGAAAGGTGGTGATTCATATAGCCAATCACAAGTCGCGTTAGGGTGAGGCATTGATAGGTACCGTGTGGCTTGAAAATGTCGCCGTTCGATAATTTACTTTGGTGTGAGGCATTGGTAGGTTGTGAGGCATTGGTAGGTACCCTCTGTCTCAACGCGACACTATTGCGGGTGTGGGTCAGATTCGGACAATCCTATATGGATATTTTGACCAGAGTCGAGAACAAATTCCGGGTGAAAATTGAGAATTTGAGAACCTCGACTATCTGAGATGGATCGAACTTTGGTGGCATTTTGTCACAGAGGGAGTAGGAATGAGCTAGGGTTGAGCTTTTGGTGTATTTCATAGAGGCAGTAGGTAGTGAGATGAAACAGAATATATTAAACTACGGTTTTGCAGAGATTTTCGAAATATCTTGTTTACCCGTTATGGGCATGCATGTTGCAACTAAAGTTATTTCAACAGTTGGGCCTAACCCCACTTGTGGGATTCCACTGGGTATGTTGTTGTTATTGTTGGGCCTAACCACTTCTAATGACATTTTGCCTTTCATGGTCCTTCTGTTTGTATAGTCGGATTGTGCATGACAGTTAAATTGGGAATTGAATAGGTCAATACAGGTGGTTTAGGAAAGCTGTAGGTGTAATATTGCCCAAGGAACTGACGGGGGTGATGATAAATTGTTTTAATCGCTTTTAAAGTATGGATTTAGAAATAGTGAATTTATTTATGCTTAACTGTGCCACTTTTTCTTTTTGGGAATTACACATTTTATTTCATTTTGTGAACAATATTTCGTAGAGAACCTTTTGTTTTGGTTGTGGAAGTAATTAGGTTTTTTAGCATGTTATTTTGTTATCATATTGGTGGTTAACATTGTCTTTGACCAGTTTAAAACGACAACTGATTGGCTGGATATACTTTTCAGCATTTGAGCAAATATTTTAATGAGTGTCTTTCTTATGATAGATTGCATGTGCCTATCAAGATTTACACAAAATTTCTTGCACCTTGGTTTTGTTTGCTGTAAAATAAAAAATAATGGGTAGAAGTTATACACATCTTTTGACAAGGTATACCTGTAGTAGATACATTTCTTTAATTTTTGTTGCCCATGGTGCTTGTATTTCTAGTTACTAAAGGGGATTGGTGGTGGAGTGCATTTTTTGCATCAATTTTTGTTACAGTTTTGCAGAACATTGATGAAGTCTGATGCTTTGTTTTTCTAGCTTTATCTGTCTTTGTTAAAAAATTGACCTCTGTTAAATTCCCAGTCTTATGAATTTTCAGTTGACTATGTGATGTGGTGTGATTCTGTTTCCCATCTTCAGGACATAGCTTCAAAGATAATGGCTTTCTCCCAGCAAGGGCCACGTACTGTTTGTATTTTATCTGCAAACGGAGCCATCTGTAACGTCACCCTTCGCCAACCAGCAATGGGGGGTGGCACTGTTAGTTACGAGGTTTGTATGCATTTGTCTTAAGACAATATTTGTAATGTTATCTTAATTCATATACTTATCCGTAATATGCCTGTGTACTGGATTTAATATTCTGTACATACGTAAAAAAGACTCTTGATGTAGCATAGCATAGTTTGGGAGATTTCATGTAATCCTGCTATGTTGATTGTTTAATTGAATCATCGTTTAACAAATTTAAGTGAAGACAGGAAACCTCTAGGCGCTAGTGATTTCTCCCCATCTGCCTAAGCTTTGTGAGCAGAGTTACATGGTACATGTGCCTGTTGAAGATAGCAAGTACCCTGTGGAATAATTGAGGTGTGAGTGAGCGAGCTTGGCTTGGACTCCACCATCATTTTAAAAGAAACTGAATCCTCTTGTAAATGAATTTTAAAAAACAAATAGAAAATGATACTATTTTAGGATCCTTAATGTTGCCTGATTACTGGTTGTACAATATTCATTACTTACCCTAATAATTCTTGATTTGTGTCCTTGTACATTTTTGAGGCACATATCTGTCAGGTGGCTTAGTAACATATGCAGATTTTTAACTTATAAAAGTGTTTGGCAGTAGAAACTGCATCTCTTTTTTCTATTCAATCCTTTTTTTTTGGTGCCATTTCATGTTAAGAAATCTAGTCCTTGCCGTTTATGTACAATTTTGTGCGACCAATGTGGGTAAAACAGGTTGAAATACTACAATGGATAGATAATATTACAGTCATCATGCAATAATGGTTATATTTCTTGAATGAGGCCTAGTTGTTTGTGGACAAAAAAGCAAAACTGTTATTCAACAGTACTTCAGTTTTCAGTCTGAAATCTATTTAATCTTTTTTTATCAACTTTACTTTTGGATTTCTTTTAAGTTGGAAACACCTAGGATTTTATATAGGACGTGGTCTCAGTTTTGCAGCCCAGAACTAGCTGTTAAGAATGAAGATCATTTCTTTTTTGTTTCCTGTTGTCTATTTACTTGACTTATATTATTGTTGTTGTCTTCATCTGGGTGGTATTTTGAGATACATCTTATTTCGATTGACCTTGACTGCAACCAAGAGCATGCGAGCAACCAACATCAACAACAAAGCCCAGTGTAATCCTATAAGTGGGGTCAAAGGAGGGTAGAGTGTACGCAAACCTTACCATTACCTTGAGAATGTGGAGAGATTGTTTCCTATAGGCCCTTGGCTCAAAGAGGGTGAAAATAACTGACGCTAAATAAACATGTAATAATAGAAATCTAAAAATAATATTAATACTCCAGGAATGAAAAAGAAGCATGCCCGACTACCTACTAACCTTCTCCCCTGTTTTTTGACTTTCACACCCTCACTTTAATGCTTCTTCTGCCTATCTCTACCCCTTCATAACCCACTACGGTCAATTTCTCACCTCCTTACCAGCACATCTGTACATCTCCCTTTAGATGTTTGAATCATCTCATCCTCATTTCCCGCAGTTTAACCACCACATGGGTTGTTAGTGGGAATGCCTTTCAATTGGATCTACTCTTTTTGGTTGTTTCTCTACAGAGATTGATAAGTCTCTTCCCTCAGCATCTTCATATTTCTCTTACAAAACTTGGGCAAACCTTTCCAAGGGAAAAACTGACTAATTAAAATGCTAGTAAGGGGTGGGCAGAGACAACTAGGTCACTATAGCGTTTAACTTGGTATCTACATACATCAGTCCTTGTAATATCACTTTCCAAGCTAACCGCTGGTTAGACTGTTAAAAGAAAACAATTGGCTTAGTTTGATGTCAGGCTTACAAAACCTGGCCACTGAAAGAGGAGACTTATAGTTTATGATGTGCATGTACCCTAAACTCGGATATTTTATAATTAAAAAACATGGTTCAGGATATTTATGAGTAAGTTATACTTCCAGCATGCTTGTGTTTGCTACCCAGAGGTAATAAGTTCCTTGTTGCTTAAGCGAAGTTTAGTTGGAACCGATCATTTCTTTAAGAATCATTATTTGCTCGACCTTGTGTTAAGCTGAGTTTGACTGACAATTAGATTGGACAATTGAGATGTAAATACATGAAATAGAGCAATGTAATCCCCTTTCACGTTTATAAAGTGACCAAGTTGCCAACTTCTTTTTCTTTTTTAATTCTTGAGATTGAACTCCTTTATTTGGAGATCCAGGGAAGTCAATTTTGTTTTGAATGCTTAGAGAGCTTTAGAGTTGTGCTTATACTTTTCCTGCTTAGGTTTGTTGTATGGATGAGCTTTAATTCAACTCATCATAAGTGAGCTTCCGTTGATTGGTTCTTCTGTGCAAGCGGGCTTTTAAGTTGTGGTTCTACTTGGCTTGCTTAAATTTTCTATTTGAGGCAGCTTTAACAACTGTTTGGCCAAACTTTTAAGTTCTGCTTATTTGAAAGTGCTTTTTGTCAAATAGAGTTTTAGGGAAAATTCTCTCGGGTAGTAGCAGCTACTGTCGTGTTTGATGGGATATGGAATTTAAGAAAGCAAGACTCTTGATTATTTTATTAAGGGTAAAATAGAAAGTGAGTTAAATTATTTCTGAATAAGGGAAGTATGAAATTCATTCTGGGACACTCTAGAAGGAAAGTACGATACATAAATTGGGACAAAGTGAGTATAAAAGATTTTAGGATTATTCTGAGATACCTCCCTCCAAATTTGACTTCGTCTTTCTAATATCCCATATGGTTTGTGTGATACTATGCTTTCCTCCATTATTTCTGTTATTAAATATTGATGGTGAAATGGATGAATAAGCTGAAGTGTCCCTAAATCTTCAATCTAATTAATTTTAGAGATTCTGAGACCATGAAAATGGCATGTTATAACTGATGAAAGTTCCTCAAAAAAGAAAATGGTATGTTATAGTTCCTAAAAAAGAAAAAGAAAGTTCCTTGAAAAAGAGAATGGTATGTTATACGAAACCCACTGGGTGTAAACAATTTCTGAGGGCCTTCAGACTGGGTAAAACCTGAATTAACCGTGGTGCATTTGCGGAAAACTCCTTGCCGAGAGCCTGTGCACCCCCGGGATTAGTCGGGGCTCTAAGAGACTCGGACACCCGGTGCAAATAAAAAAAAAAAGGTATGTTATAACTGATGAAAGATGTGAAAGTTTACACCATGAAAATTGTTTGTCTGTACAGTTGAAATAGTTTGGTAAATGTTTTGTTTTGCTAACGGTACTTGTCTGGAAAAATATACTAAGCTTCTAGTTCTGCTTACAAGGAGAAGCTCCTTTTCTATTCCTGCTTGTTCTCTACCAAAAAAGGGCCTTGTGCTTCTCTACAAAAACTCTTATTTTATTCCTCAAGAGTTTGGCCAAACACCTTAATTTCTCTGAGCAAGCACATTTTGTTTTGAAAGATAATCACTTTTAGTCTCATGGAAGATTGAAGGGAGCCTTGGAGCAACAACAAAGCTGTTTCCGTGTGACTTGTGGAGTATAAGTCCTTTGGGTTGTGGCCCTTCCTCGGTCCCTATATGAATGCAAGATGCTTTGTGCACCAAGTTGTTCTTCTTTTTTTTCCTCCTGCGAACTTGGGTTCTTGTGTGCATATGATCATGTGGAGCTTAAATGGAAAGCTTAATTCAGCACTGAACTTTTTTAGAACATAATGATGCTAACCTGATTGAGGTGGCAATAGATGAGCTAGGTAGTTGATTCACTTGTAGTACGTATAATTATATATTACGTATACTAATCATATGCTATATATACTTTTTTCTTTGATAAGTAATTTTATGATATTTAACCTGTTGCTTTTACATGCAGGGTCGATTCGAGATCATCTCATTGTCAGGTTCTTTCATGCGATCAGAAAGTAATGGCAGCAGCGGACCAAATGGTCTGAGTGTGTCACTGGCTGGGGCAGATGGTAGAGTTTTGGGTGGTGGAGTTGCAGGAATGCTTATGGCTGCCACACCAGTGCAGGTGCGCTGCTCTATCTGCCTTAGTACCCTCCCCCTCTTGTTTGAGTTCAGAATGTGTCATTAAACTGTTTTAAGTTCATGACCAGGTAATCGTGGGTAGCTTCCTTGCTGAAGGGAAAAAGCCAAAGTCTAAGGCGCCATCTTCGACACCACCATCCAATATGTTGAACTTTGGTGCTCCCGCCACAGGGGAGAGCCCTCCTTCTCAAGGTGATGCCTCAAGCAACTCATCTGATGAAAATGGCGATAGTCCTTTCCACCATGAACCAGGACCTTATGGTAACTCTGGCCAACCAATGCATGGTATGCCTATGTATGCAAATATGGGCTGGCCAAAATCACTGTGAAAACACTTATTTTAGTCGACCCAAGGGTATTTGACTGCTTCATTCCCCTGCAACAGAGTTGGCCGTTGATTCCCAATGCTAACAGTCAGAGTATAGGCGTTTCTTGATTTCCCAACTTATGCTTATTTCCCCATTCTCCCCCCCCACCCCCCTCTCTCTTTCTGGTATGTAGTTGATTTGCACTAGTTGAGGTAAAAGGCATATGGCTGATTCACAGAAATCCATTTCATGGTTTCTTTGGCACCATGGTCTTTAGTAGTATATGTTAGGTGATATTTGGCTGAGTATTATCTACTTCCAGATGGTGAAGAGTTTTTAACTTTTAGGAATTATTAGATGGATAGAAGTTCTTCTAAATGAATGGAGTATTTTCTTCAGTTGTCTTCTCGTTAGCCACTAAGGTGAGTCGTCAACATGCCTTCCAATTATGATTAACTTGTGCTCACGTTTATTGAAAATCCTCACAATATCTACAAATGGATCTCGCTGAGGAATTCCATTCCATCTTTACAACGTGCTTCCTTATCTTATTGATGAATCAGTTGGTTCGGAGGGGGTTTATCCACATTGATTAATTTGGGATCAATCTTCCCTTAATGCCTTCTGAGTCGAGCCTGTCTTATAGGGATTGACTAGTGCGGTTGACATCCTCTGTGGTTTGTAGATTTTTATAATATGAGGGTTTACCCTGTGTGTATATAACAATTTTCATGTTGGCCTATCTTTTTGTCATAGTGCTATAACATTTTTAAGTTGAGAGTCCACCGTTTGATTATCTTTATTTTAAGTAGCACCCGAGAAAACACATGCGAAGCACATGGTTACTTCCACGGCGTTGTAATCGTGGCGTTTGCCGTCCACCCACCCAATCAAAACCTTGGCCTACTCCCTCTTTATCTTTGGTTCTATCAAACACCCCACATGTCCATGTTTATGTATACAAGTTATCAACTTATTACACTGGGATGAGGATTTTTTAAAAATAAACTCCTTGCCGAGAGCCTGTGCACCCCCGGGATTAGTCGGGGCTCTAAGAGACTCAGTCGGATGAGGATTTTTTAAAAATAATCATTTTATTTTTATAAAGTAATGATAAGATCTGCGTATATTTTTTTTTTTCAAATCCACTTTTAAAATTTTAACTGGGTATATTGTTATTATTACTCATAAGTCACATCCTAGAAATATCACTACCTATGTGTCAATAATTTATCGACTTTCTAAGGGCTAAACTACACATAACTATAACATCTCTAATTTTTTCTGCTCTACAAACTCATAAGGTGGGATTAGACAGACGAAGATATTTCGATATTACACGGGGATTAGCTATCCCATTTTTTTATATGGGATAACTAATTCTACCATATTTAGTATAAATGGTAAAATGAAATAATTTTTTGACTAATCGATACTCATAACCAAATATATAACGTAAAATAATTCTGCATTTTATCTCGGAATTGTTTCTTTTTTTGACCGACCAAACGACCATGTAATGCTTCATTCAGTTAATCTACCAAAATATATTTAGTAAGAATTTGACCGACCTGTTTGGCATGCTAGTTAGCTCAAAATAAGTTGGAGTAGAAGGAAAATATATGGAATTCAAACAAACTTGACCCAGAAAGCTTATCCACTATTTTGTTATATATACTTTTTTCATTCTTTTTATTGATATGGAATGCACTCGAGTTTCTTCTAAGCAATGGTTCAACTACTTATAATTTAAGTCAAAAATTTCTCAAGGACAACCTTTTACCATTTCTATGGAAAATGACATATTTCCCACATAATGTTACAAGAGAACAATGTTTCCTTAGCAACAATAACATATTCAGTGTAATTTTATTTGTATCTTATGAAAAAAGAGAGATTATTTTTGATAAATACTCAACTTTTGCTCCATAATATTAATTCTTGGCTTATAACAAAAGATGGAAACTCCTGATTATATACTGAGATACATTTTTCTACTACTAAGTAAATCTAAAGATTTATCCAAATCTTTTCATTTGGACTTTATACATGTGAGTTGTGTAGAATAATATTACTGTGCTCTTTTACAATTTAAAAAAAAATAATTTATTGTATTTTGTGGTTGCCTTATTTAACATCAAACGATTTTGTTGCCTTGTTGGTGCCCCATCCATTTAAACATGGAAGTCGGCTTTGTTTGTTAAACGCGCTTTGAAATAATTGATGTGAACTCTCTATTTCCAACTGGCTCTTTATAGACGTGTTTTAATGTAACATGAAGCGTTATTGTGAGTTAATATGGGTCTACCAAAGGCACTTTTGAGTGGATGTAATTTCTCTACATATAATTAGACCTTTGGGTTTGAAAAGTTTTAAATTATATATCACATGAATTTCAATTAATCGAGTGAATGAATACCAATATTCTGATGATTATACAAAATGGGTATCAAATATGGATCATGATCAAACATGAGCATGAGAAATCTATACTCGAGCGTTCCACTGATGCTTGACAGGATAGGAATCAGTCTGAATCTTCTTTTTTGGGCTATAACTTGGCCGAGCCGATTAGCATCCCTTTTCACTGTGCATTTTTTGAACAAAGAAGACGACTATAGGATCGAAATATAATTTGATAATCTAGGATTTTTATTTGGAATTTCTAGGGGAATGCACGTCACTGCTCTTTAAATGCGTATGGGATAAACTCGCTCAGTGCAATAACTCCTCAAATCATATAGGAGATATAAATCACACTTAGCAAGTCTAATATGACGACTTGATTGAAAAACGTTGACAAAGAGAATTAATCCTTAATATTCCTTATGAGATATCATCTGCTGCACCAATTCAACCATCCTTACAGTGATATAGTTAATTGAGATTCATCCCCTTTAATCTGAGGTGACAAAATCAATTCTTAAATAGCATTTACCCTTGCTTTCTTAGTGATTTAATCAACAATGAATGAATTAGTTAGATCAGTGGATTTTGAATATCAAAATTTTAAATTTTTTTTAAAAAACAAAGATTTAAAAAAAAACAAAGAGAGAGATGGGACCAAGTCACACAAAAGGCAAACTTGTTTTGTCACCATATAACATATTATTTCACATGCCGCTTAATTCATTGGACCTACCAATTTGTTTGTCTATCTGTCACCTTCCTAATTCCTACCACTTATCATAAAGTAAAATTTTAGGAAATTTTTCTTCTCACTCAAACGGCTCTCTTTCCACGAACACAACCATTGAAAATTACACCAAACTATTTATTATCTTTATATAAATTAAAATATCTATACATTCTTTGTTTTCATATGCATATGTTTCTACACTAGCCGTTGGCTGGCCAATTCAATCTTTTACTACTCTCATCAAGAACTCTTCTTCCCTTTCTTCCAATTTATATTATTCCCAAAATAACCTCCATAAAAAGGTAAAAATATCTCATACAAAATACTAGCATAAGTAGTTCACATATCATTTTTTTTGTTTTACTTCATGGATTGCATAGTTTTGCCTGTTGCAATCTTGACAAGGCGATGCTCAGGCCGATTATTAGGGTATACGCCACTAGTGGAAGATGGTTATGACGATTCAAGTTATCCGATAACTGTGCTGGTGGGAAAGGAAAAAAGGGAATTCTTGGTGGAGCCATTTGTGTTAGAAGAAAGTCCATTTAGAAGTTTGATTGAAATGGTGAGTAAAGAAGATCATAAAGGAAAAGTTAAAGAAAATAGAGCAAAAAAAGTGATTTATGTGGATGTTGATGCTATATTGTTTGAACACATGTTGTGGTTGATGCAAAATGATTGCTCTTCTTTGTTTCAACTCAATCTCAAGGAGATCATTGATTTCTATGCTCAAGATATATAGTTGAGAAGAAGAGGAAATTGATTACTTATTAATCATTATGAAGATAACAAATTAAAGAGGTAATATATGAGTCTACTTTTTTTAATAAAAAAAACTTCTTCCTTTTACCCTTTGTGTTGGGGGTCTTAATTAACACCTCTTATGTTATGGGGTTGTACAAAAATAGTTTCGAAGAAAAAAAGATACTATATGGATATCTAGAAATAATTGAAATTTGGCAAAAGAGAATGTATACCAAATTAGCTATTACTTAATACCTAGTATATATACTTTAATTTCTCCTATATATGTAATTTCTATCTAATATATATGATTGATGCCTCTTTTTGTTTAAATCTATAATTGATGCCTCATTTTGTTTAAATTTGATCTAAATGAATAATTCCACTATTGACCTGTGTAATGTAGGTTACTTATTACTCCTTCCGTTTCATTTCATGATAAGATTTATCATAAGTTTTAAGAAAAAATAAATTATAGGTGTTGTTTGATTGATATATCCCTTATAAATAATTAAATTTTTATCTGTAAATGTCTCTCTTAATTCTAGAATAATTAATGTTAAGAGCAAAGATGAAAAAAAAGATAAAATTCTCTATTGATTATCTAAATTGGACAATTATTTTAATATAACTGGCAAAAGGAATAATTACTTACTATCGGATATATTGTTGTCGTCATTATATATTACTCCCTCCTCCCTTTTCCCTCCGTCTCATTTTATGTGGCACCCTTTGACTTCACATAGTGTTTATGAAAAAAAAAACACTTTAAAAACTTGTGGTCTAAAGTCATTCTTAGATATTTATGTGATTGAGAATCATTTCATTAAGGGTAAAAGTAAAATATTAAAGTTAAATTATTTTCAATCAGAATAAGGTAATATCCTTTTTAGAATGAATTGAAAAGAAAAAAATGTCACGTAAAATCAGAGAGGGAAATAATTTGATAATCAAACTCGTCCATTATTATTGGACAAGTGGTGAATGCCACATTTTGTTCAATTTTTAACAAACAAATTGAAAATGTCAAGTTTTGTGTTGAATAAAGTTTCCAAGCACGTTAAGCTTTAATAGTAGAGGCAGTCAACAACCAAGTGCTTCTCCACAACTGGCCAAATCAAGAAAATTAAATTTTCTGTTCATTTTTATTTATTCATCGTACTTAAAGCAGATGCTCCCTCCATGGCTCCATCCCATTTAAGTTGTTTTATTGCGCCTTTTGAATGTTAATATTATTCATTTTTGCCAATAAAAAGTAACCCAGCCAATAGTATTTAACATCCAAAAAACGGTCAAATAAAACGCGTTTCATGTCGAAATATCACAAGTACCGCCTCGTCCTGGACCATCGCACGGAAAACTATAACCGAAATCCTTTTGATCTGGCATTAACTTGGGCTCCGGATTGTAATCTCTAATGAAAAATATGTGAACGAAGTCAATCGACTTAGGTAGGGAGCGTTTTACCCCTCAAATTCAGACTTTTAGGCGTGAATCCGGATTAATTTGATATTTTAAAATAAAAGTTGAGATATTCAAAAATTATAAGAAAAGTATTATTAATTATAATTTTTAGTGTATTTTAAAAAGTTGGTCAAAGTTTATATATTTTGACTCTAAAAATGAAAATTATGACAATTAAAATAGGACGGAAGAAGTATTCAATAGCACTCCCTCTCTTCATTTTTAGTTATGATTTTTTTAAAATTTAATTTTAACTTTTACTTTTCATTTTTGGCAAATCAAAGTGTTGGATATTTTTTGTTTAAGGTTTATTTTAAGGTCAATTCTTGCAATTTTTAAAATATTTTGCTACAATTTATGGAATGAATTTATGGGTTAAGCCCATTTTTTGTGAGGGTCCAAAACCAGTTATCGGACAGCAGTTTTTACCTTGATGATCCAAACTCTATTTTGATTGGGCTTTCTTTTGTTAAATACTGTCATTCATTTCATAATTTTTAAAGAAGATTTTTTCAAACAGAACAAATATTTAAAATATAATAAGAAAAAAAAGAAGTTATAATTTACTAAAATTATAATTCATAGTTATCAAGCAAGATTGAAAGAGAGTAAAGAGAGGTAAAATTATATATATATATCTGTCAAATTGTATGTATATATCTGTCTAATTATATATGTATTTGTATATCTGACATGCAAGATTGGGAAAAGGAGGAGAGAGACGATCGAGAGAGGAGGAGAGAGGAAAGTGAGAGAGGATAGAAAGTGGAGAGAGGCTAATTGTATATGTATATCTGTCGAATTAAATATGTATATATGTCAAATAATTGTATATATACAATTGCTATACATATATATTTGTATATCTGGCAAGAGATTGCGGAAAAAGAGGAGAGAGGGGAAAGGAGGAGAGAAAAAATATCATCGACATTTTCTGACACACCAATTACTATAGATTATATATGAGAATCTAATCTAAAAGATTAGTCTATTAGGTGGGAGAACCACAATCTGTTATAATTTCTCTCTTTAATAAGTAAGCGACAATTGGCTTTGAGGAGTTAACTTTACAGCGTAAGACTTATGGGCATTGTATCCAGAAAAAACTTTATACAACATCTTTATATTTTTCATATGAAAAACGCAAATAATATATTGCTTATCTTGGTATAATTTGTATATTTCAATAGTAGTAATTAGCAACACAAAAACTAATTACTCCATCCATTTCAAAAAAAAAAAAGAGATTTAATTTGACACGGCATTATATTAAATGTATCAAAATATTTTTTAATTTTATAGTCTTAAATATATCACATAAAAAATTAAAACTAAAGTATTTTTAAAAAAAAGATCATTTTTTTTTTAAAACACACTAAAAAGAAAAATAGATCATTGTACTTCCATATGATTAACTACCTTATGGTCCACTAATTAATTGACCATACCATGAAGAGGGACACACTATTAAAGTATATATTGATGATTATGTTGTCATAATTAAGCTATTTTCTATCCAAATTATTAATCACAGCCAAACATTTGTTCACAAATTTCACGTTAAAGAAGAGTAATCTGTCATCATCGCGATTAGAGTTTAGGATAATCAAATCTTTTAATTTGTCGTTAGTGAAGACAATCTGATAATGATTTTGCTTAATTAATTATTCCTTTTTAAAAGAAACAAAAAATTTTGAATAGTTTTTTGAGAGTGATAGGATAATAACAGATGTTTAATATTAGATCACAATTTAACGTGTTTGGTCATCTCTAATTGTTTATTTTAGTCGTTTTTTTAGTTTTGAATAGGTCATTTGCTGAGTGAATAAAAATAGTTTTAATAATTCAACTATAGTTTAATTCAATTGTAGTTGGTTAGATTAAACAATAAAAAGTTGGAAAATCGATCTATGATATATGTGTTTAACAACTCATGTGAAGTTGACTTCCCCATACATAAGATATTAAACAATAGGTTCAATAATTAAGGTATTAGATTAAGCATTTAAAGCAAAAAAATAAGTAATTTGTTGTAGTAGCAGAAATTGTTTTTTCAAAAGCTAATAAATAAATAATTTTTTATTTTTCATCTATCCAATTGGATTTAATTGCTTTAATTGGACAAGTGAAATTTGCTTAAGGTTGAGTACCTTCATCATCAATCGATAATATAAAGGTTCGAATCAAGAAAAAGTGATAATACTATTGACTCTCCTAATAACTTGTGAGAATATTCCAAGTAAAAATAAGACAATAGTAATGAAAATTGCTTTCAATTTGTAATCTTATTAATCTATTCTTAGAAATTCATGATAAAAGAAGGGAGAGGGGATTATATTATCTGATTAAAAAAATTATATTTGTAGAAAATTCATGAAGAAATGAATTATAATATCTGATAAATTTTCAGCAGTTAAAAATGACAAAACACAAGACAAATAAACCTCCAAAAAACACTCCATTCTAAATTTATAAGAAAAAGTTTGAAGATAGGATCTAATTCTTTACACAAAGTTTAAGAAAGGTAAAGACATGACATGAAACAAAAGAGAAAAATAGTACAAATAAACACCCTAATTAATCCTATATATTTAATTCTTCCATTTTAATTTATTTTATTGTCGTTTTTAATATGTTGTAAAAAGAATCTTTATTTCTATTTTTTTAACTTTTTAATTATAATTTTTCACGTAAATATTTATAGTTTAAAATCACGAATTAAATTTAAATAGAGAGATATATATTCAACTAAGTAGTTTCAACTTTTTTAAATTTTGATTTCAATTTTTACAACAATTGATCATTTGATTAGCCGAGTTCAAACTTCAAAGTACTATCATTATACTGTTTGGTGATTTTCTTTTTAACATATATAAAATCTTGAGCTAAAGCTAATAAAGCTTATATGAACTCGTGATAAATATGGATAAATATAGCAGTATGCATGTAGATATACTATATTTCTCTGTTGAAAAATTCTACTATATACAAGTGCGAAGAAGCAGGCAGCACTTTAACAACATACCTGCTTTAGCTATTTACTTAAATAGGCAGCTGTTGATTGATTGATGTGTCTACTTTAATTAATTAATTTTACTATATTGTTTCTATTAGCTATTTCTTTGACTGCTTCAACTATTATTTTACACTATTATTCTTAATAAATTATTTTCAATTGTTTCGGCTATGATTTTACTATATCACTCTAATCAATTATTTTAAGTCATGTAAATATTAGAATTCTGATAAAACAAACACAAAAGGGTACATTAGATCTTTCTTTTTAAACTGGACAAATTGAATTAAATAACTATTTTAATATCTTTCAATGATTATATTTTGTCAAAAAGAAAGTTATTTTAAAAAATATATAAAATATAAATTATCAACGTCGCATAAATTGTGACGAAGAGAGTAAAACACATTATTTAAAATTTAGTAAAACGTACTATATATTACAACAATTAATAATTTAAAATATTTAAAAATAAATAATATTTTTGATTGACTTTCAAAATTTTATATGTGCAACATAAATAAGTAACATATATTATTTAAAAACAACATAAAATGTACTATTAGTCAATAATTAACAACTTAAAAATTAAAAATGTATACATAAAAAATCTACCAATGTCACATAAATTGAGAAAAAAAACAACATATGTTGCACCAGCTCTTGTAACTAGTAAAATATAAAATCTAACTTAATTAAAGCCCAAAATAAAGCAGCCATTGCTTAATACTTATACGAATTCTGAACATACTTAAGAAGTAATTTAAAAGTGTAATGTGCTTTAATTTAAGGAATCTCACTTCTGGGGTTAGGGCATTTATTTCATTAATTTAGTTAATTAAGTGCGTTAAGGATCTGGCCATTTCCCCTTAAATCAATGTGCTCACCTGTATTCGTATCGTACATATTTTAAATGGAGAGAATAAGGCAAAGTAGAATTCGTAGATTTTCTTTAGCAGCCAATAGATTTTTTAGTATAATAAAATCATTCACTTTAATTAATAGTGATTATTATAGGACATAAAAGGAATATAATGAGCATATACGGGCCTAATGGTTATGATGAAGTGAACAATACGGTTGGCATAATGTATTCCACATATCCAAGATTTAAAGTTTATAGGTTCTATAATCATAATTGAATGTACAATTAAATATTTATAAATAATATTTAGCAAATTTCTTAATATAATAATATTCACAATGAATGAGAAAGAATATAAATCACTATATATGATGACCAAGTTGTTAGTTGAGGTAGGGGTACCACTAATTCTAGCAAAACATGAAATAAGAGAAGAGATTTAGTGTTCGTTTGGTTGGTAATTTGTTAACCCTGGATAAGTAATTCTACGATAAGTTGTTTCACTATATATATGGAATAATTTATCTCATCACTAAGATAAAAATGGTGGGATAAATAGTTCAAAGACTATCTAATACCTCCAACCAAATATGAGATACAATAATCCTATACTTTATCCCGAAATTATTATATTTTATACCTCACAACAAACGATCCCTTAATATGTTACAAAATTAATATTGAAATTATTAAGAAACATTAGAATGGGTTTTTGATGATAGCATGCCTTAACTTTTTGATCACACTATTTTTTATCCGAAAGTATTTTACTCTTAGTCGAGCTTTATTAGAAACAATCTTTTACTCATCAAACTAAGAATGGGAAATTGTGCAAGTAGAATATCATCATTAACTTGTCTAGTACTTCTTAGTTGAAGTATGACAATGAGTTAGAGAGTAACTTGTTGAAGTTACTGACATAATTGGTACCATGATAAGATAGACGATTAGAAGCTGAAATGCATCAATCATCATAGTTTTTAAGTCAAAGTGTGACCTTGCAGTTCAGAATTATTTCATGACATATTGTCTTGTCTCACTAAATATATGTATGTCAGTCTTCAGAAACTAAAGATTTGAAGCAGAAGGAAAGACCATTATTTTCAATTAAGAAGGACAAATTGAATGTTCTAAGAAATCAAATGAACATAAACATAAAAAATGAGACACTACAAATGAGCATTTTTCTCAGGAAGAATTATTGATGAACGTCTTTATCAGAATATTTCAGATTAAGATATATTTTGTCACTGAACACCTAATATATCAAGATTAACAATAATGGACTTCTACTGCATATAAAACTTGGATATTGTATGGGGAAAATGAAATCTAGTGAAAGGAGCGAACCACATCATGCATAGTACATTAGCCAAATTAAATAAGAAGGAATGTCTATAGCGACCTAGGAGAATGAAAGAGACCACCTTGGATATGTTATGTAGAGCCTCGAATGCCTGCTCATGTAAGACTAGCACATGATCAGGCATACAAAAGAGGCTTCACCTAAGGATGACCGCCTCATAGGAGGCGGTGATCATAAAGACCTTTGGGGACTGAACAATCAGTCTCAATGGTCATATGCCCGCCTGCTCCAATAAGCTTCAAGCGAGGCATCATCAAAACATTGGCAAATACTATGAGATAGCCCTTTCGGTGACAAGTATACCGTTGTTTCACACTAAGGTGACAATACAATTTGCTACTTAACATGTTAGAACAAACCAAACTTGGTCAAGATTTGAACACATTTCAGAAATGTAATAACTAAGAATGTTATGAACATAGAACAAACAATCCCACTTCATACTTCACAGGGTAACTTGAAAACCCCAAGATTTAACAAAGAGGTCTCAATTTTTCTTTTCTTATTCTTTTCCTAAGAGATTTCTTTGAGTGTTACATTTGAAAGACAGGTACAGAAAAATGTCACACTCTCAGTTCAATTCAAAATGCTAATTTTCAAAAAGATTATAAGTACTGAGAAGAGAAACATTGTTTTCAGTAATGACCAGTGGGATCAAATTCCCAAAAATTAATTAATAAATCAAAAAATTCAGCTCAAACATTAATGCTAGACATGTTTACCAAAAAAAAAAAAAAAAACAAAGCACACTACTAGTGTAATAAAAAATCCAGAACACCTTTCATCCAACAAGAAGAATATCAGTGTGTGTGTTTATAAAACTCTCATTGGCATTCCCTTTTTTTTATTTTTTTTAATAGTACGACGTATTATTTTTAATAATACTAACAATGTTCCATCATCTAGCAAGTGCAAACAAAGCAACAAATAAAATAAAAATACACCACAAAATACTTATATAATTAAGAAAATAAAGACATATAATATAAATATTATAAGAACTACGCCGTTTTTTCCCTTGAGAATTAAACAAAGGTGAACCAAAAGATAGATTTCCCAAAACATATTTCTTTATAGAAAGTTTTCCATAAAGAACATTAATTAAGACGACCATGTTCAGAATTAATAGAGTTACAAGACCCAAAAATAACAAACAAGACAACAAAAAAATAAAATAAAAAAAAAGCTCAACAATCTCTAGAACAAAGATGGTACACTAATTTTGCTGACCTTTTTGATATTTCTTCATTGATCCAAATTAGCTTCCACATGATCAGTCAATATGAACAAGCTCAAATTCTTTTCCTTTTCAACATCTTCAAGATTTGTCACTAAACTCCAAAAGGAGGACGAAGAGCTGAATTCCCCGCCCACCCCTCAACAGAAGCAGATCCAGGATTTAAACAGTTAGGCATATTCAACGGTAGATTGAAAAATGGAAGCCCAGGATTAGATGGGTCCGAAAAAGGGTTATTACCAACACCAACACCATCACCATCATTAATATTAGTATTAACATCTTCCTCTAAAGGCAATCTTTCATAAGCAACATTAGTAAAAGATGAAGCTATAATAATAACAGGTCCAGCAGCCATTAACTCACCTACCACACTTCCTCCAACAACTTGTCCTTGTCCACCAGCCAAAAATATTGTCAAACTTGTTGCCCCTGGTGGTGCTGGTGGAGGTAGAAATGAACCATTAAGAGACAAAATCTCGAATCTCCCATTTAATGTAACGACCGATGAGTTATTACTACTATTATTACTATTACAAGCGCTTGTTGGTTGCCTTATACTCACATTTGTAACAATTCCACTGCCACTTAATATACAGATCCCACGTTGTCTTCGTCTCGCATAGGATGATACACATTCAAAAACATCGCAACCATTACCAATTTCGAGAATATGTGCTCTTAATGTATTGGCACTTTCCCTAGTGATAATAACCGGAGGCTTCGGCTTATTTTTGGACCCTGGAGGGCGACCCCTTGGTCTACGACCAACTAGGTCGCCCGGTCCAGAAGAATTTGCACCTACTAGATCAAGTTGTTGGTGCTGATGTTGTTGGCTATGATGCTCATTGGAAAATGGATTGTCTTTGGTGTTATCATCTTCGTTTTCGGGTTGTATTTGGAGGTTAAATTCAGGGTGATGAAGTTGATGAACGTAACGAGATGCACTACTTAAATCTAGACCAGCCATAATGACCATAACATCAAAAGAAAAACAAAAGGGTACACAACAACAGGGATTTTTTTTTTTTTTTTATAAAAAAATATGTTTGTTTGGTTTATTTTAAGATGGAAGAAGTGGGAGGAAAGATTTATAAAAAAAATAAAAATGAATATAGAAAGAGGAGAAGAATGGAACCCTAGATTTGAGAAAAGAAAGAGGTGGTGGGAGGATTTGGTTTAGCTCTTTAAGTGAAGAGAAAGGAGAAGAGGAAGACAAATTAAAGGCTTGTTGAACAAACGCAGTCTTTCTTTCTCTCACTCTAAAAAGATTAAATATATGCATTAAAGAATATGGTGCTCAAAATTATAGTTTTATTCAACAATAAAGTATTATTCCTACCACCAAAGGATGTGATGCAATTGATGGGACGACTTTTTCTTTAATCAGAGGTCTATTCGAGCTTTGGATATGGAAATATCCTTGATTTGGAGCGCTTCCTCCCAATGAACTTTATGCGGCGCGAATTCGAAATAGTTTAGCTCCAATGCAGGCATCGAATATCAAATGGAAAAAAAAAACTATTACTACTTAAGTTGTGTTTATGGTGTTTGATAGAGAACAACTAGAGCAATAATATATTCAGTGTAATTTAATAAGTGAAATTTAGCAAAAAATGATATGTAACTAAGTAAACTCGCATCTATTTTATAAAAATAAAAATATTATTTTCGATAGACTCTTGAAAACTTTTGAAATTTATAGCATAGAATATGTCAACGATACTTTTTTAATTTAATAAATTATATTATTAAGGGTATAAATTTTTTTTAAAGTTAAACTGTTTCTACGTGTAAGATATATTCTGAAAAATAAACAAACATAAAAAAGTCATTTTCTATACTTTTAAGGAACTTATTTTTCTAGAATGAATATTTTTTATGTTTTGATCAATCAAATATGAAAAAAATTCAAAATATTTTTTGCTATTATTCTTCTTTTGATAGATTAAAAGAAAGTGTCTTATAAAAATGATTTGAGAGTAAATATTTCTCTCTTTGGTTTGAGGAAGAAATATAATTAGTTGGTAAATTAAACTTGCACTTAAGAACATTTGAAAATAGAGACACGTTTTGACAATGAATTACGTTCAAGGACAAGTGGATCCTTGTATTTAAAACTTGTGAAGACTGACTTTGTGAAACGTCACTATATCTTATCATAAACTATTATAATAATATGAATAATATATTTAATGTAATTATATATATATAAGTCTAAATAAAATAAAGTATACATAAACTCTGTTCCTACCTCATATATATATATATATATATATATATATATAGCGTCTGATGTATATCAAAATAGAATGAAATAATTCAATAATTAAAGCACATAAAAAGATAAAAAGTGAAAATATTAATTTGTGTCAAAGAACAGAGCATAGTCGTGTAGTATAAGAAAACATATAATGTAGTAACTTATCCTTAATTTTTGTTGAGCCTTATTTTGTCAAAGAATGTAAGAAATTGTGTCATTGTTTCTTCTTCAATTTCTTTCTAGATAACTTGTTTTATTTTTTTCTTTTTTTATGGTTGAGAATCTTTAGAAGTTTTTCTAGAGCTATAGAAAATCTTGAATTTTTTTATAATGGTGATGCTTAAATCAGTTTATATAAACGCATAAATAAGCATGTATTCCCTACATTTTAGTTCAACTGAATCCTTTTTCATGTCTATTCAAAAATTAATAAATATTAGATATTTATAAATTTAGCTTATTTGATAAATGCAGATTAAAAATTTCTTTTAAAATTATTTATTCTTACTTATTTAAAGATATATTTGAAGATATTGAAACTCTAAAGCACAATTATTTCAGAATAAATTAAAATGACTGTTAATTATGGGAAGTAATGAATATCTATTCGTTCACTATAATAAAAATAAATATCTACTTTGTCAATTGATAATCTTTCGCTATTCCTAATTTATTCTTATTAAGCTATAGTTATTTTTAATATATTTTTTAAAAATATCAAATTTATTATATCAAATGATGATATATATATTATTTTATTTATTTCTATTTAAAAGGTGTGGCGAATTAAATAGTGAACACGTAAAAAAATGTAAGGAAAAAATTCTTCCTTCGTCTATTTTTACTTGTTCTGTATTGATTGGGCACGGGAATTAAGAAGAAGCAAATGATAGGCGTAATTTTACCAAATCACGCTTTGAATATAATAAAATAATGTCTTGAAAAATGTAATAGGAAATGAATATAATTAATGATAAGGATAAATTATGAATTAAGGTAAAATTATCTCTTTATTTTATAAAATAAGTATTATTGAACATTCAAAAATAATATAATAGACAAATGAGAGTAGTTTTTAGTAAGTCTAACATTTGGAAATTTAAGGTAAGTTGGATTAAAAGGTCATTCTTTGTTTTCAAACACAATGATGCATTTATTTTAGTATTAGTATTAGTAAGTAAATGAAACCTGAATTAATTATTGGTATATGTGAGGTTAGGGTTTAACAAGAACTTAATCATGGTTAAGGAGAACAAAGTTGACCAGATTTAAATGCAAAGCTGACAGAAAACGTGAGATAAGGGAAAATGCGTGGGACCATGTTCTCATTAAATTACTAATTAAATAATAATTTGTCTAAATTAATAATTAATTTTTTATTATAGTACTTTAAAAAATTAATAATAAAATTGAGGCAAGTGGGAGATGTGCAGCGGCTGGTGGGTCCCATTTTTGTCCTTATTTCAACACCCTGGCCTGGCCGGCCATCTTTCTTAGTTAAATTAATTATTCCTCTGTTCGAATTTATTTATCAAAAATATTTTATAATTTTTTTATTTATTATTTTTAATAAATTAAAATATATATTTTTTAAATTATATTGCGAATTTATGAATATTAAATTAATATTTTTTAAAATTATAGTGAGTAAATATGTTCGGAATCCTATAATACGAATAAGAAAGTAAATTTATTATATTACTCCCCCGTCTCATTGGTGGCACCCTCTTCTTTTTTGTCTGTCCCAAAAAGATTGTTATTTTACTTTTAAAATTTTCTGTTTACCCTAAATGAAATGATTCTCAGTCACACAAATGTAAATATGTAAGAATAATTTTAGATCACAAGTTCTAAAAGTCTTTTCTTTTTTTTAAATATCACATCAAGTTAAAGAGTATCACGTAAAATCGAATTGAGGGGGTAATATCTTTCATTTAACTTATCAAATCAAAATTTGATTAGTAAAGTGGAGCGAAGGAGTAATTTTATTCACCAATCGTTTAATTCTTATGCTTTGTTTGGCTGTCCCAAATTAAAAAATTTTCAACCCCATGTTTGCAAAAGTGGATAATATACTTTTCTTAAAAATACAGTTACAAGTTATAGCAAATTAGATTAAATAACTAAAGGCATTCACCTTTATTTTTAATTGGTATTTTGTTAATAAAAATATAGATAAACGTAAAAAAATATTCTTCGGACTGAAAGCTAACTATTGTTTTTATTTTAAAATGTCAGTTTAATATTCCTAATGCAATATTATTATTTGACTCTTGTAATCATGAGTTCTTTTCTTTATTTTTCTTCTTTAATTATAATATCATTGCCAATTAATATTTTTAATTAATTAAATAATCATATAACAGAATTTGGAGTGATAAGGTGAATAACATCTTATTGTACGCAAAGATATGCCATCTTTGTCGCATTTGTTGGGATTAATAAGTTGGCCTAAAATAGCTACCTGCATTTAATTAAATTATAAAATCATTGATAGATTTATTTACCCAGTATTAGTTTTCTATGGTTCAACTTCTATGGTCTTGACTTTGACACTTGAAGTAGAATAATAATATGGTGTACCCCTTTTTTTTAAAAATATAAAACATTAAATATGAAAACAAAAATGCTCTTTCTAATTAACAATTTAAACGGTCACACATTGTAATATGATTTTATTGTGACTGATGTTACTGCTGATATCTTATTTATGAACGATGATTTATTAATATTGTACTAGTTTTCATAAATATTGAAGCTTTTTATACTTATAAATAAAAAATACAATTTAAAAAATTTAAAGTTCATTTCCAAATAAAATTTCAATTTAAAATCAGTATGATTTCAAATAAATCAAATTACATAAAATCTGGCCAAAACTTTAGAAAAGGGGAAGAAAAACTTAAAGCACATTGCAGTGTGGGAGTCTAAGTGGACTGAATTATGTTTTTCTTTTGTTTAAGGCTTAATTAGGTCTAAAGTTGAATGTGAACAGCTAGCCATATGAACCCATTATGGAACAAATAAATTAAATAAACAATGTCATAGCAATCAACAATGTCTCATACGTTTCTTCATTTGCAAGGTTTAATTTCCCCAAAGTATAACTCCATTTTTGATGATCAATAGTAATACACGTTTGCGTATTAGGGTCA
>DF357909.1:24368-47866 GCA_000787875.1 Solanum virginianum | reverse complement strand
GAATTTCAATATTAGTCATGCTTGGGCAAGAGTATGGGACCCTGGACAAGTATTCATATTGTATCCACTTTTTAATTTCAGACCTCATTTATAAAATTTCAACTGGCATTGGTATGTCCTTGTTGTTATAGTTCGATCATAAACTCTTTAAATTTTTTAAAATAAAATATACATATTCTAAAACTATCTAAACAATACTATAAGTAACAATTAATAATTAATTTCAAAACATTAAATTACATTATGAAAAATAGTGATCAAAGAAAAAATCATTTGTCCTCGACATTTGAACTATACCCAATAAATTAAAACGCATAAAGCATTTTTTTTAAATTTGGTCACTTGTCTGCTGAATAAAGTAGAAATACTGATCATTAAAATGTGTGAATTCTATATTACTAAGTTTTATAGATCTAAAAGTTTCCAAGAAGATTGTTGACCATTATTCTCATGTAAAATTAAAATTCATGAAGTTTTCTCATAAATTATTTGTTGGCCCACCTGTAACATGTTTTTTTTTTAAAAATATTTATCGAGGTCAAACATGCCCAAATATTCCATGCTTTGACACATTCCCAAGACCTTAATACAATTAATAAACATGCCCAAATACTCCCCTCTGTTTCACTTTTACTTATAAATTTAATAGTGACAAATAAAAATAAACGAATCAAATAGATTATAAGGAAAATGTTAGAAGTATTGACAAACAACACCTGCTCATCTAGTCAATTTGGCCAGCTATTTGTACAGTTCTATAGGTAGCAAGTTGTAGTCAACAAAATATTTTTCAATTTTTTCATATTCAGTTGATTATAAATTAGAATTGTGCAAAATATTTTCTATACGAAATAAGTTTTTAAAATGAATAAAATAAGTTCATTATAGTGAAAATAAATTTTAAAAAACAAATTTTATAAGTAATAATTTTTATTGATTATGTCCTCGTTATCCTCCGATAGAGATTACTAAGTCAATCAAGCCATTGGAAGAAGTAAAATCCATTTATCAGTGAGAATTCATGAAACGTGTTGTAGAAAAATGTTAAACTTGGAATTTTTTTTTCTATATATTTGGTGATGATTGGATTAGAAAATGAATTAATAAATGACATTCCTCACTGCCAATAAACAAGCTTCATCTTACGTTGGACTAATGAAGTTTTTATATTATCAAATTAAGGTAAATAGTTATTTTGGAATAATCTAAAGCTAGCTATTGCATTTGTCAATTGTTTAAATATTAAAAAAAGAATTATTCTTATTATTTAAATTTTAAAATGGATTAAGTCAAAAAGATTTCTCAAACATAAGCAAGTATTTCCTTTTTCTTCCTTAACGTGAGAAAAGCCTAAAATAAGTAAGTTTTGACGGCTTGAAATCAACTATACAAATAAATTTGATGGAAAATAATCAAAAATATTTTTAAATGATATGAAATTAGACATAAACATCTGTTATTAATAGTCTGGTTCAAAAAATGCTGTTATTAATTGATAATTTAGTCAAAAAATAAAATATACTCCTAGATTGAGCCAAAAATGTCTTTTCTAACATTTTCTTTTTTGTTTTGTAAGATATTTGTTTTCTAATAAAATATTATTGTTTTAAAAAAATATTAATATAATATTAAATGTAATTTTATTTTATTTTTTGTCTTAATTCCATGGTCACTCTTTCTTGCTCCCTTCTATTTCAAGTGTATCATGTATTTTTTTTTAACTAATAATATACGATATACATACAAGATCTTATAAGATATAATTAAATACATTTTTGTTATTTAGTCTTTCTTAATAATTTTTTTTGAAAACAATAAAAGTTAACTAATTAACATAAAAATTTTAATTAAATAGTACACACATAAATAAAGGAAAAAAATATTAAAGGCAATAAACAAGGATATTATTATCAAATCGCTCATTTTAGTTTTTATAAATTTTCAAGTTGCATCATGACAAGTTTCATTTAATACTGCTGAATTTAAATATTAATTTTTAATTTTTTGTTAAGTTCACTAAAGTTTAAACATATGACTTTAAAGGTGATTTGATAATCGTTTGAAATATAGAGGATTGATTTGTTGAAATAGTACTTTCTCCTGTCATTTTGACTTGCGCAATATTAATTTATATATTTTTTATTTATTATATTATAGTAAATTTAATATTTTAAAAATAAACAAAATAAATTAAAAGTTAAATAATAAATTATTTTTAAATTTTTTGAACAAATAAATGTAGACATCTGTATTCTTTTCTCTTCCTTATAAAATGGATGATGATCCAAGATTCCACATTCTATAACTTATTCAAAACTATGATTTCCCTACAAAGTGGAGACTTGTTGAATTAAAACGCTAATCAAGGCCACAGATTAAGCATAAAAGGCAAAAGCTAAAGGAAAGGTTCAAATGATCACCATTAAAATTGTGGTAGAATGTCCACTTTTAACTTAGATCTCAGGCTTAAGCTCTTGAAATAATTTAATTTTTTTATGAACCGAAACGATTTCCTTTTAATGAATCTTATACATTTAAATTAGTTGAAATTTTAAAATGAATATTAAAGTGGGAAAAAAGTTTAATTGTTATAGTTATTGTCTTATTGAACACTTTGGAAAATAGTGATTCTTTTAGTAATGAGTGAACTATTAGAGTCTGATATATTTATTTGATTATGATTATTTATGGAATGGTCCTGAATATGATTCTTTTATTTGATTATGATTCATATTTGAGTGTGATAATACTTGTCTTAATCCATAAAAACAAGTCAACCTAAAACATCGATTAAACAAGTAAAAGCATATGTAGAGCGAAAGTAACGATTCAAATGAGCTAAATAAACAGATAAGTAAATCACAACTCTAAAAAGCACATATGGAACTAAAAGAAATACAAGTCTCAATATTCTTGTTTCTCAAATTAAACAAAATCATAATAAAGAAACTTGAGGACCTACTAAAGTGACAAGCTGCTATCTCTCAAGTCTCCATAAAAAGCTCAGACAACAAATAGATGACAAGCAATCAAAAGGATTTGAACTCGCAACTTATAGGTATAGAAGCAAGGAGTGAGTATCTAACAACACGGTATTCAATAAGCAAATTGCCAAACACAACGTAAAGTAATGAAAAACACAATTACTCATATCACACCAATCGAACTTTCATAACTATAACCTGCAAGTAAATCAACTTAATCAAACAGTTAATAATTCATTTAATATGTAGTTCAGTCGTTAATCACTAATAAGACAAATCAATGACAGTAACTCATTAATAAATGAAGTCATTTGAAGGAGTATTTACAATCCACAACAAATAGATGAAATTCAAAATGATGCAATGAAATGTTAAGAAAGTGATACGTGTATATTTTACGATATACATTCCTGAGACTCAAATCAAAACTCATGGAGGACACACATGATTCATGTATTTATCGGAACCATTTTCTTTATTGTCAATGTAACTTGCCAAATCATTTTTCTGCGATATTAATGTAATTTTCTAGAACCATTTTTCTTCGGCATCAATGTAACTCGTCAGAACTATTTTCCCTCGACGTGAATCTCATATTAGTATTTCTAAACCAATGCAAATAAGCATGTTCACAAAATTTATGAAAGTATGATGATGTCCACAATAATAAGCAACTCAAATTAAATAATCATGAAAAATCTCTCATTACTGAGTCAATATTACCAATCAAGTCACACTCCAAGAAACACAGATAGATATCATCAGCTGCCTTTTAATTATCCCTTCTTATATTGTTAAATCAAAGAATTGAATAATTCACCCCATAATCAAATTTTTATTACTCTACAATATGTATGATAAGAAAAATATAAAGTTGTATATACTCAACTAAGGTTCAGAAATTCTTCTACAAAAGAAAAAAAAAGAAAATTAATGTTTATAAATTCACTTATCCGAACTTACTAATTTTTTTTAATATTTTGATAATTTTTTAAAAGAAAATTCTTACTTTGTCTCCCCTTCCCACTCACAACCCAACCGTTTTTTATTTCTTCATAGTGATACTTTAATCTTTAAAATTTGTATTAGTTATTTAAATAAAAGAGATATTTATTCACGTGACAAGATGTTTTCGAATAAAAGAGAAAATAAATTACACCCATACATTGCTAAAATGTATTTTCAAACTAATAAATAATATTTTAAATATAAATTCCATACTCCAATAATTTAGATATCAAACTTAAAAAATCAATAATTTATATAATTTTTAGAGGTAAACTGTTTTTCCATTTTACAATATGTATAAAATTTATGTATCATTTACCTCTTTTAACATTTGATCATATAAAATTACACTGAATATTTGAGATGCAGAAGATTTGGGACAGAGAATCCCAAATGTCGAATCGAAAATTTGAAGGCAACATAGGTATGTAGCAGGTTTTGAAAAAACTTTAGTTTCTGCTACCTTTGTCTTATCTTTTTTCCTACTACTATTACTTTTGTCTTATCCATCACCTTTCTTGCTCTTTCTGACTTCTCTCTTCGGATTTCCAAAGGACAAATCAACATTTCTCATAAAAAAGAAAAGAATTAGTGTTATTCTATTAGGATATTAAACACACATTTGGCATTTACATCAATCAAGTAATAAATATATATAACTTAGTTCAAAATATAAACGTCAAATCAACTAACATTTAATTTAAATATAATTTTTTAAAATTTTTAAAAAATAAAATAATATAATATGATAAATTCAACACAAATATAATACATTATCAAATAATAGGTAACAAGATAAATATATATTATTCATTAGATGATAAGTGTATGTATACATGCCACTTCTTTTAATGAGGAATAAATCTATTATAAAATGCAAAATTGGGGATTATTTGATCTTTTTTCTTTGTTTTTACTCTATCTGGTTATTTTTACTTAGGATTATACTAAAAATAATTATTAAATAATAATTGTTCAGTTTGGCAAATCAAGAGATATTATTCTTTGTCTATTTTATCATTAATTTTAAATACTATTCAATATCTAATATATTTTTTAAACTATTAAATTTAATATATTCAACGGGTAAATCTTATTTTATTATATTTTAAGGTATGTGTATTTAACTAATTGATAATTATTTTATTTTAATTGAATATAAAGGACAAAGTATACACGTTGAACGCTCAACTGTCTGCCACGAGTCTTTTCCTTTTGGGTCAAATTTCATTTTTTGAGCCCTTAAAAATTGGGGGTCCTCTTCCCACCTACCCGCTACCTCAATCCTTTCTCGCTTTTGCACTATCACTCGCTTCATTTCAAAATAATCGGTGTTTTTCACTTGGACATATCCTTAAAAAATTAACAAAAGAAACAAATTTTTTTTCTTGATCTTTAATTAAGCTAAAGATATAGATATGTAGAATATTATACTTTTACAATCTCAATTTATGCAGCACAGTTAGAATTTTGAAAAATAATTTAATTTTTCTTTGGACGAAGAGTTTTTCACATAGCCTTTTAATGTTTCAAAGTTGTTAATCATAATCATTTATAACACTTTTTGAAATATATAAATTTTATTTATTTTTAAAAAAAACTTAAAACTTCTAATATGTCAAATTCACCAAAATTTCAAAGTTTTTGAATCTCAAAATTTTGATGTTGTGACAAAAATTTAAAAAAGTAGTATCAAGATAATAAATCGGGTAAGAAAAAAATATTTTATTTATTGATATCACATTATTGATATAATAATTTGAAAGTATTTTGTGTCTTTTGATATATTGGCTTAACGAGATGTACGTGTGACATACGAGATGCATATTTGAAGCACGAAATGTATGTGTCATACACAAGATATACAAGTAAGATAGGAGATGCACATGTAACACACGTAAATATTAAATTTATTCAATAGAAACTTTAACTTAAGAACTGACTTTAGACAATTAATTTTATTGAGTCATCCTTGACATTTTGTCATTATCTCAATTTTAATTTGAAATATAATTTGTAGATCAATATTCATTTTATGATTTGAGCTATTATTATTCAACTTCACCTTACAATCCTAATTACTCTTTTATTCCATATATATTCTATATATTTTATTTCCACATAGGAAGGTCATATCATGTTTTGTTCCACGAATGTAATTCTTTGACGTCAATTATCTCCTTTCTCTAAATTAATAAAGCGTATGATAGTTAATTAGAATTATGTTGATAATATTAATATAAATATTATGTAAATATTAATAATATAAATATTAGAATTATTGTATTATCTTATAAGATAATATAATTTTTTAAAATTAATCACTTTATCATATATATTTAAAATTATTTCTAAATTAAATATGGCAAGTCATTCTCTTTTAGGAAAATGCCCCGGTTAGGTATAATGCAAAGCAAAGATAAGAATTTTGTACATATCCTTATCGACAATGGCTAAATAATGCTTTAATTTGCTGATAAAACAAATTATTTGAAAAGAAATAAAAGAAAACAATACAATAATAATTAAATAATGTAGTGCCTGCCTCTAAAATGTTTGAGTCTTTGAAGCCCCTCGACTCTCTTGGTTGATTTTGTCATTTTTTAGAGATCCTCCCACCAACTCCCTCTATTTTTTCACGTCTCCATCACATCAACTAAGATAGATAAAGGGGTGTGCGTGGGGTTGCAACAAGGGAGTTTCTGTCTTTACATGTAGTGTGGTGCTTAGGCTTATTCATCCTATTTGTTTCATAATGTATGGGTCTATTGAAGCTATCAAGATTTTGACTGAACACGAAATCACTGGTGCTCGATTTAGTGGATTGACTATCAGTTCTGAAGGAACTGAAGTTACATCTCTTTTCCATTCAAGAGTTCTTATGCATTTTCACACCCCTTTTGAGACCCCGAAAAATAGACAAATTCCTTTTTTAAGGAACACATATAAGATTTATCTGAATTGATCGATAGTTGATTATAATTATATAAGAAGATTTAGTAACTTAATTTAAAAATCATATTCGAAAATGAATAAAAAGAAAATACTGTTCTTTTCGTAATTTTTATACCTAAAAATAAATGTTTTTTTTTTTTGTGAAAAAAACACAAAATCTTAAAAAAATTAATAATCGACCTACAAAATTAATCTTGCATAGATATGGTATGACAGTGTGTACGATGCACACCAAGGACAGTGCAAAAGTTAGGGACAAGCTGCCCTTATTTCATGGGCTCAAGGTCTCATTGATCAGAACTATCCCCTATTTTTGGTGGGATGATCATTACGCCACTGATTTGTTTTACCTATCATTGATTCTTTGTTATATTCTTTTTACGTATTCTTTAACATGAATTCTTTTCGAGGAAGGAGTAAGGAAAAAATAATTTAATTTTTGATGATATAATATTTTTAGTCGTTCCTTGTATTTTTACAAGTGAGGCGCTCTCAGGCACCTAAGGGGTATGCAAATTTTTATTTAATGATAAATCAGGTAAGCAAAAATATTTTATCGATTGATATAATGATTTAAAAGTATTTTGTGTAATTGTGTCTTTTGATATATTGGCTTAATTATTGGTTCGGGTAACCAATTTTTTGAGTTTTCAAAACAGTTAGTATTTCTTTTGTTCACTTTTACTTGTTACTGTTTCTCTTTTCGAGATCAACTTGACTAAACTTCAAAGCTAAATTGAAGTAGCAAAATTTAATATTAAAATTTAGATGGTTGAAAACTATACGAAAAATGTTATAAATTGCAATCTTTCTCATATTAATATGATGAAAAATATATCTTAACTAAAATATTGGTGAAAGTTCATATAGTTTGATCTCGATAAGTGAAATAGTGACAAGTAAAAGTGAACGAAATGAGTAATAAACTAATAATCCAATAAGCTTTTGTTGATTATTTATTTTTAACCAAATATACATTGATTGTTTATTAGACATTCTTGTAGACATTATACGTTAGTGGTTAACTAACAAAAATTATGACTTGGATGGTTATCGTACTTACTCAACGAATTGGACATCATGGGAGAAAAGTAATAATATTAGGTCTTAAAAAACACGATTTTTAGTATTAATTAGGTTCTAAGTCATTCTTTAAGGAATTGGATATTATGGATCAACGTACTAAAAGTACACCAATGCCATTATTAACTTAATTCTTTAATTGTGTTAGGTCAAACAAACACGACTTTAGTGGTTCAAAAACAATATTGTGAATGTCTTTTAATATGAAATAAATTAATTGCGGTAATATTATAAAGCCTATAAATAAAAAAATGCACAATAATTTTCGTAGTTAAGTGGTAAATTATATGTAAGACATGTAATGAATTCATTATTTCGGTAAATATGCCAAGAATTATTGGTTAGAAAAATTCCCTTTGTGCCTTTGATTGTTTATTTTGTGTATGCGGTATTCTGTTTTAAAAATTTTTCATTTAATTTAAATGTTAGAAATAACCAATAGTATATTATATGTTTTTCTATAGTTTAGAATTGGTAAATTCATATATTTTACTAATAAGTAATATTTCCTTTCTTTACTAGTGTCTTAATCTTCGACCACCAATTACTTTTAATTTAACCATGATTAGGATAGTTAACTATAAGTTTTAGGTGTCAAATCGCAATTACTATACTTTTGGTGTGTATAGAATTGATCCCGCGGAATTAACATAATAGCCCACGGCCAAGTCTCGTAAGACGACTTGCAATGGCATATGCAGAATTTTGCGTAAATAATGTCACTTTTAAAATAATTATAATACATAATTCAAGTATATTATTATATATTTTTTAAAAATAAAATAAAATATATATAATAATTATTTTTTATGAGGGGTTCTTTATGATATGTATTCAAAATAATTTCATTATCAATATAATATACTAAATATTTTTTTCTACAAAGCACCAAATAATTGCTAAGGAAAGAAGGTTAAAAAAATGTAAAAATAATTCAAGTATATTATTATATATTTTTTAAAATAAAATAAAATATATATAATAATTCTTTTTTATGAGGGGTTCTTTATGATATGTATTCAAAATAATTTCATTATCAATATAATATACTAAATATTTTTTTCTACAAAGCACCAAATAATTGCTAAGGAAAGAAGGTTAAAAAAATGTAAAAAATGAGGCTTGAACTCGCAACCTTATCTATAAAATTCAGGCACAAAACCAGCTAGAGTATGCACACCATATTCCCAAATGATGTCACATCTAGTATTTATCCGCTAATTTCTTAGCAATTTTTTTTTAACGAAATAGTGTCACGTGATACTCCTCCCATCTTCCTAAATCCGCCCGATGAGCTAAAACCAAAAACGTATATAAGAAATTTTAAATTTATAACCCTCGTTTAAGAGATTATTTACTTAGTCAATTTAATTATCTTTACGATTAACAAAACATAATCAGAAAGGGATGATTCTTGTTATTCTTTTCAAGTGGTCACTTGCAAAGTTAAAAAAAAAAAAAAGAGCAGATTTGTCGTTACATACTTTGATTAAATCCTTAACTACTAATATGCCAACGATAAAGTTTTTGATAATCACAATTGATAAGTTTATAAACATTTTTCTTGGCAGCAACTTGTTGTATATTGGACTTTAAAGAAGTCATTAACTATCTTTAAATATGCTTAAAATCCGAAGGACCCCACAAGGATTTATAAAACATTGTTAATTGAATATTAAGTTAATCGAGTTAAGTAACAAAAAGATAAAAGATAATTTTACATTTAATTCAGTGATTTGATAAAATTATTATTATCATTAACTATTTTTTAATTCTTATGTCAAGTTAAAAGTGAATAATTATTGTTAAGATATTGTATTTATGTTATTCAAAAAATGACTTGATAAAATTATCATCATTATTTATTGCTTCTTAATTGTTATGTCAAGTTAATAGTGAACAACTATTGTTGAAGGAAGAGAGTATTGACTTATCACAGAAATTAAAAAGCAGTAAATGATTTAAATAATTTTATCAAATCACCCTTTCAATTTAATAAATACAATATCTTGGAAAATGTAATAAAAAATGATTATAATTAATTATAAGGGTAAATTAAGAACTACGTGTAAAATTATCTCTTGATTTCATAAAGTGGACAAATATTATTAGATATCTATTTATGTATAGTAGACAAGTAAAGATGGATGAATGGAGTATTAATTTAATTTGTGAAGCAATGCACACATATTTAAAAAAAAATTAATTAAGGACATAATTTAAATAATACTTTTCACTATTGTCTTTCGTAAAATCATAAACACAGCTTTGCAAGTAGTATGACTTATCTCCAAAAAATACAAAATTTTAATAAATAAATAAAAAATTATTTTAAAAGATTCAAATATCAATCTTGAACTTTAAACAATTCAATTATTTTGAATGATTGAAAAAGCCTTAAAAATTAAGTTAAATACTTAAGTTAAAACGAATAGAGGAAATACTTAAGTTAAAACGAATTAACACACATAAACCTTTGATTTGCACGTAATTTTAAGTAGTTAATGTAATTTAATGCAAATATTTAGCGCATATAATTTTTTTCAATATGTTCATACATGATACATCTATGACAACACTTCTTTCATCTCATTTTAGTTGTAAGCATAAGATTCGGCATAATTCTTAAGAAAAATTTAATAAAAGTGTAATTTGACTAATATAACTTTATTAAATGACTAATATTTTTTTAAAAATTGTAATAATAAAGTTTTTCATATTTCAAAATGACTTAATTACAAGAATAAAGTTGAAAAGAATGACTATTTATTTTTATTGTTATTTAAATTGACAACTAATTTTAAATAACTACTCCCTCTGTTTCAAAATGATTGAATTGTTGGGGATTTTTAAGTTTTCAAAATAATTAAATTGTTCACTTTTAAAGGGATATGTTGAATTTTTTCTTCAATTTTATCTTTCATTAATTGAGTTTCTAAGGTTGAATTTTGTATTAGAAATAAATAATAAATTAAATGAGTGTTTGAAAGTTGAAAAGGATAAAAATAAAAAAACATGATTAAATTTTATCTTTATTTCTTTTTCTTAATACGTGTGATATAATCCAACAATTTAATTATTTTAAAACAAAAAAAGTATGTTTTATTATTATATCCAACAATTAAAATGAGACGGAGTACTTATTTTGGCGATTCTTGATAATAAGAGTTGGTTCACCAAAACAAAGAATGAATGAAGTTAGCAACCAACTTAATTTTGATACTCTGACGTGAAATTGAGATTAATACCTTATTTCACATTAATTCTTTAATTATTCATTTCATAAAATTAAAAAAATGTAGATCAGTAAAACACACGGGAAAAAAAAAGAGGTAATGAACGCACATATTTATCTACTTTTAAAACAAAGACTTAAATATTTAAATAGTTTCAATAACTCGAAGTACTTTTCTAATTAAAAATATAGTGTCTTATCTAAGTGCGTTTAACCTCGGATGATCTTTTATTTAGTCATATCATTTAACCATAAGCACTTTTTACACATGAAACACAATTAATTACTATTACTAATATATTCTACTTCCCTTTGTAAAATAAAAGAATAGAAAAATCACTTAGATCCTATTTTATTATTTATAAATTCTGCCCATGTTCTTTCTCGAATTTATTTATTCATTGACATAGTTTTAATACTTCTAAATGCCCCTTTCTTTTTTCTACCATACAACATACAGCTTCCACATTGTGCCTAAAAAAGAAGTGCAGTAAAATTTAACTCTTATAAAAGCCTCAAAGTCAAAGTCAATTACTATAAAATTAAATTTTTTATATTTTATAAAAATACTCCATTATTTATTTAATCACAACTTGATCACACACCCTAACCTTTATCTCCATACCGTTTTCTTTCGTTCTTCCTTTTCTTCATCATGATTTTCACCATGAAATGTTTATAAATTGAAATTTGAAATAAAAAAATAATTTGAGATTTGTGTATATTTAATCATTATTCAAAAGTCATGTATTTATGATATATTTCAATTCGTTCTGTCTGGTAATCTTTAAAAATTAATGTAAAACTTCATTGATTTAGAGTTTTTTTTTAATTTTCTTTTATGACTAATGGTTCTGCAACGAGAAGAATGTTTATTTAGTATTGCTTGAAAAATGACATAAACAATATGATTTTCAATGTTTTCAACATTTCAATTTTGAGAATCCAAAAATGCAAATAACTTTGAAATAAAAGAGAAAGATAGTATGTAAATTTGCTGCAAATGAAAGAAGAGTTTGTACAATAATTGTGATAAATCTTAACAAAGAAGAAGATGAGAAAGGAACTTTTTGGATTGAGTTGAAATTATTGATGTATTTGGTACATTATTAATGTATTTGACACATTATTTAGTGAGGATGATATGTATCTAGTTTTATTAGTGTATTTTATTAAGTGTATATGTATATGAATAAATATACATATGTAGTGAAGATTTATGCATGTATCTCCCAAAACAATATTGAGTTAAGATTATATGTATCTAGTTTTTTTAATTATTATTAATGTATTTGATTAAGTGTATATATGTTTGACAAAATATGCATGTGTCTGAATAATAGGTCGTGAATTTGAGATAAGAAACCTAAACATTGTCATATTGCCAAAAAAGAGAAGGATTTTAATTTTTTTAAGGAGTTGTGATATGTCATATCCTTTTAAAGTTGTTGCACGCTTGATTTTCTCCTTAATTAATGATTTTATGTTATTGCTTAATTAGACACAGTCCTTAATTAATGACTTTTAATTATATCCCTTGATTAGACACACTAATTGATATATGTATCTTGGATCCATATATCTAAAAATGTAAAATACATGTATCCGAGATCCACAATACGATAAAGAACATAATATTGCAAACTCATGAGAATCTAAGTAATTAGCTTCTAAATAATGAAATCTTTGTAAGTTATATAAATATAAAAAATGGATGCACCGTATATAAAAGTAATCTATGAGTTTAATTTTTATCATAGAACATGTTCACTATAAAATTACAATACAAATTTATGTATATTTTTTAAAAATAATTTGTAGAACATGTGTGTATAATTTTTTTAAAAATAAAATTAATTTCTAGGAAAGCTGAAGTAAATAAAATAATACTCATTATAAAATTGATTAATAATATTGTTAAAGCTCACAAAGACGTATCAATATTTAGCGAAGTTGATGAACGTACTCAGGAAGTCCCAAAGACTATGATGAGACTTCCCAAAAATAACTTGGCAAAATAATAATAGGAACAAGACCTAGTATTGTTCCATTCTTATTTTAAATGGATTATACACTATTAATCATTGTGTCCTAGTTCATTAGCATTTACAAATTAATGAAAAGTAACAAATAAGATATGCTAAATGCTAGTGATGCTGTCTCAATTTCATATTTGGTAATTAAAAAAAACAAAAACCATTTCTGAAAAAATTAATTTGTTTTACCCTACTATGTCTTTTTGCGGAAATTCTGTAACATATTTTGTAGTATATTGTAGTTTTCAATCCAAGGCCCAACCGTATTGGGTCTGGGATGAGCATAATCCGGAAAACTAAATTTTAGAGCCTAATTACATGCCTTTAATATAATTTTTTAAATTATCTTTCGTACCACATTTACTATGCAAGATACATTTATCTACTGTATTTAGATACAAGCAAGTCTAATTAGGTGTAATTTATTTCATGTACACTATGTTCAGACATAATTCACATGTATCTAGATACACCAACTCTTTATTCGCCTCTCACCTCTCTCCTCTCTCCCTTTCTATTTTTATTTTAAAATTTATCTTGTATCACAGTTGCATGTATACAAGTGTGATTTACATGTATCCGGAATATATTAACTCTTGCCTTCCTCCTATCTCACTTACCTTTCTTCCTGTGTATCTGTATTTCATAATGTATATAATATCTGAAAGAGTGGTACATCTAATTTAAAATCTGATAGGGAATTATTAATCAATGAGATAATATGTAATTATTTAAATAATGAGTAGATTAGTATTATGATAAAAATGTTTATGTAATTAAATAGTTCTCGGCAAATGTTATGTTGGGTTATCTATATTTATATTTATATTTATATTATATTATATTATATAGTAAGAAGGGAACAGTATTAGGGTGGTTGTATTTCTTGATTGTTTGGATTATGCAATCAGGCCGAGTAGTTACTTAATGTAACAGACATTCATCGACCTCAAGTAACTTATTGGGCTTCAACTAAAGCCCAATCCAAATGACATATTATATAATTTAGAAAAAATTATGCAGATAAATAAATGTAAATCAGTTAATTAGTTAATATAACGATAGTTTGATTATGACTCGCGTCAAATATCTAGCTGTAATTATATTTTGAGTTTTGTATAATTCGTGCGATTTATACAAATGTCGTGCACGATTATATAAAAGGTGTGCGCAAATTGTATAGGGAAATATACAAACACAGTTAATTGTATAGCAAATCATACAAACATTGTGCACGAATTGTACAGTGAAATATACAAACGGTATACAAAAATTGTGAGTTGTATAGCGAGATACACAAACGTATACAAACATTGCTTGAATTATATAAAAGCTGCTATAACTATAGTTACGAAATGTAATTACCAAAACTATTTTTATGGAGCATAATTTTTTTTGGTAACTGATTTTCATTACCTGATATATCAATTTGAATTTGGATATCCCTAATCTCAGAGCCCGATGCTGTGACTTTCTTAGGATTTTCTGCCTACACTAGCTAAGGATAATAATCAAATCTATGTATATTTGTGTGAGTCTAGGATACATGCTGCTTTTACTATGAACACGCTATATACACTATCTGATAATAGCCTCTGCACTTTGCCTTTTCTTCTTGAAGATGATGTTGTTTCTTTCTTGCCACACATGGTATACTGCTACTGATAATGCCATTCTGTAAACCTCTGCCTTTGGTGTTCTTCCTGTTGCCTGCTGTGTTGCCCACTCCAACTCTTCATCCCATCCTGTGTTACCCCTTGTGATTGCCATCCATTGAAACATGTTGGTCCAAATTTTGCTCGACTCAGTGCATTCAAAGAACAAATGTTGATGGCTTTCAGGTATATTATTGCACATGCTACAAGCTTTTTGTGTAATTTTTGAGTATAATTAAGATATTTTTGAATAGCTATATGCGAAAATTTCACATATATATTTCCCCATGCAAGATTAACCTCTTAAAATCTCCTCATTTTGTCATATACAGCAAACAAATTTGCATAATCAGTTTACCACTTGAAAATCTCATTTGTCATATATAGCAAACAAATTTGCATAATGAGGGGGAAAAAGACTCATAATTTTAGATTTTGCCCCTCCACCAAAAGAAAATACTAATAAAGAAGAAGACTATTGTTGATTTATTAATTAGTAAATTTTTGTAAAATTATATATAGCATATTATTGCAAACATTCATTTATAAAAAAAATAAGAGAGATGTAATTTATTAGTCCGGTGTTTTGACACATTCACTTTACTTATATTTTATTATTTATTCATTTGATAAGATAACACTTCATATGCGTTCATCTATTTTTCAAGAGCATTTGAGATTAAAAATACACTTCATATCAAAGAAGATCGAAAAAATGAAGAATACACGCGATCGAACAACTCCTTACAGTACACATTGAGATCGAGGCTACAAAAGTAATCAATATTTACCTATAAAATAAATATTGCAAAAATCACAAAATTCAGCATTACAAAAATAAAAATCGAATGTTGAAATAATTGAGAACCTAATTTTGAAATTATTTATACTTTTCTTTTCTTCTTATAGAAAGATATTAGTTTTTGTTTCTCTATAAACTTCCAAAAAGAAAAACTAGTACTACTATTTTAGGCTCAAAATCATAGACTTGCTTGAGTCTTGAGTCGTCCACGCCTCAGATTGGGTGTCAAATAGACAATTGGATTGACTATAATTGAAATTAAATAAACTAAATTAATAAATGATTCGTCCAAAAAATATCGAAGTTAAAATGAATTACAAATAGGTCATAATTTAACTTATCTAGTTCTAAGTAAATTTAAATTTATTTCTTTTTTTCTTACTATAATTTCTTTTGAATACCTGATAATTTTTTCTTTGTTGGCTATATATATAGTCAAACTTTGAGATAGCAAATCATTCGTCAAAATAACATTTTGCTATAATGATCTAATTTTCTGCAGAATCAATTATGATGTTATATTTTACTTCTTCATAAATATTCTTCACTTACAATAACAATGTCATTCATTATAGCGATGTTTTATTCATCAATTTGGACTGTATAGCCTTATTTAGAGATAAGCAGACTAGGATGGAGCAGACTAGATTGAACCAATAATTAAGTGGCTCACACTTCTGGACTAATTTTATTGCCCCTAGATTTATATTCGGAGGATTTATATAAATTATAAAGTGTAAAAAGTTAATTACTATTTTTTCTATTTTTTTCAATTTACAAAAAATTCTTAAAAAATATGATAATTCAGATACATCAATTCAGTAATTTGGATATATTAATTCAGTTCTGGATATAAAAATTAGAATTTTTAAAGTATAAACAGGTAACAATATAATTGAAGCATAATACATTAAATATAGAGATAATTTATGAATTAAAATTATTGCATCCGAATTACTGAATTAATGTATATGAATGAAAAGAAGAGATTTTTAAAATTTTTGAAAATAACTGAAAATCATGAAAAATATGATAAATAAAGGAGTATAATAAGATGATTTTTTTTCTTTATATTAATTGAGTCTACTAGCTAGGGACCTCAAATTCCACCTAAAATTCGAGCGATTCCGACCTTTGGAATTTCGTAGAATATATAATTCATGATTCCAAGGTTAATCAATAATATCAAGATCCAACTAATTGCCTATCATATAAATTATGATAATTTTTTATTGCTTATTGCATTTGTAAAAGCATTGAACAAATTTTATTTCATTACCACATATAAATCAACTGTGTGACTGAAACATATGTGCTTATTGGCCAACCAAAATTGGAATATCCCCTCCATTTTATACAATATGTCTATATTATATGCAATTTGGGAGTTGGTGAAAACTAAATATAGAAATCAACCTCAATTTATTTAGTATTGATAATGAAACTTTGGTAGTTACTAGAAACTAAATGCTAAAAAAGGAAGTACGTATGCGTGTTGAAGTAAGTACAATAAATTACACATTCAATATGTTTAAATGTCGAGGATTATTACACATATATAAACAATCAAAGGATGTGGTGCAGTAGATGAGATTGCTCCTCCTTTAATCAGAAGTCTCAAGTTCGAGTCTTGGGTATGGAAAAATTCTTAGTAGGAGTGTTTCACCCGAATGGAGCCCTACGCTGCATGAATTCAAAATAATCGGGCTCTAATGTGAACACTAGACACTAAATGAGGAATTGAAAATATATATATATATATATATATAATATAATTTTCACTAGGAAGCTTAGCTAGCTGCAAGCTAGGAACCTGGCAACATGTTGAACGATGTAAACAAGGGAATTGAGCAGTATCTAAGTAAGATTATTGGAGTATTATTTATTTCTCCTAGGCCAAATAGAAGATGTAAATATCTATGAAATTTCATGAATTAAGAAAGCCATTAATTATATTATCTTTTTTCAGATCATCAAAGCGGACAACTAAATAAGTACATTGCTAGTAGAGATATTTTAGAGATAATACAGTAATTTACAAAAATGATATTCTTCTCATTTTCTACGAGAAAAGGCACAAAATGGACAATTGAGAAGCAAACAAAATATGGGATAAAATAAGAAAAAGAAAAAGCTTTATGATATACTTGTAGTACCAACTACAAAGTTGTCAAAGTTCAAAAAAAATTGAAGGGAACCACATCCGCTATTTTTTGGATGTGCATAATAAAGAAAATATGTTTCAGTATTATAGTCTATAAACTATACAAAATAGGTAAATTACATTAGACAAATTCGAGATGATAAGCTCGATTGAGAAAACAAGTTGGTGAATTTTAAACTTGAAACTCTCATTTGACCATTTCATGAGAGATCATCTGCTTAATCAACTTGATCACCTTAATGATATTAATATCTAAATTAAGTTTGATAGTTTTGGATTTTTTTTAACACACGAAGGAATTGATTTATGACAGTCCTAAGTATTTAGTTAGGTCCTAGGTAAGAAAAATTGAAGCAAAATAAAAAAGAATAAAAATAGACACTAAAGAATAGCTGTTTTAAGTACGTATAAATGTAACACGATAACATCAAAGGCAACCTACTAGTGTCGATGGATTTGATACCACATTTCAAATCCAAAAGACAAAAAATGTGAATTTATTAATTACGTATGGCGACTTGCTCCTTTTTGATTCTTTTTCTCTATCAATTTAATCAGAAAATTAAATTTAAAGTATTTGTGATTTTATAAAATTAAAAGGGCACACACCATGAAGGATTGTGGTTTGATGGATGAGATACTTCATCCTTAACTAATGAATTTAAGTTTGAATCATGAGAAGTGAGAAAGTATACGTAGATTGATAATGTCAAAGGTAACTATTTACTATTAACAATTGATTGACAATTTTAATTTCTTTTTCCTGTTATATTCTCGATTTATTAATGTGAGTTAATGTCTTTTAAAAAATATAGTGAGTAAATATATTTAAGACTCTACCAATTAATAGAAGTAAAATGATAAATTCATTATACCAATTATTATTTTCTTAATAGGCGAGTTAAATCAAAATTTGACAAATAAATAGAAGGAAAAAAAAAACTACTGAATTGCTAAAGACGAAGGCATATCATTAGTATATATATCCTCTTCACTTTTATGTAAATTATAATTAATTGGTTCATAATGAATTCCCTATATAACACCCGTATCACTATTTTAGAGATATACATCACAAACCAAACTCATTAGTATACACGTTTTCCGCTTTGGCCCAATATATATGTACTTCATGAATTCGTTATATGTATCATCATAATGAATTTTAAAATGTCTGAATTGACTCGCGTTTTTTTTTTCGATGTGAGATTTGTCAAGATTTATTGCGATATACATACAATGTATTTGCTAGATTACTTTTCAAAAATGTTTATTTGTACCCCCAAATCTTACTCTTATCCAATCATGTCAAACACAAAAATTCATTTGATGGCCCTAACTCTTGCACGTAACACCTATTGATTATTTTTAACTTCAAATCAAAAGGAATGTACCTCAAGGAGACATCTTTCTCTATTTTAATTAATAACAAAAGCGACACCATATATTATAACGAATATAATTCATATCTCCAATAAATAACATTTCATAAGAAAGTGCTAGTGAAACAAGAGAAAGAAACTTTTTAAGAAAAAAAAAATATTTTTGGGATGTATTTCTTTGTTTGACATTGAAATTGACAAATATCTCAACATGAAGTAATGACAGTAGAGAAATAATTATAACAAAGTGAGTTGTTTCTCAAACAACCCTCATGTATCTTGTCCTAATAATTTAGATCAAGTCACATCATAAAATGTGCAGAAATCTCATTCCATGACAAAGACTTAATTACAATTTAATTAACGTCATCACGGTTAATCCAATATATTCCTTTCCTCCCGGTCAAGTAAACTATCCGGGACGGATCCAGAAATCGGGTTATGATCTCACATCAACTTTATATTTTTGTCTTCAAACTCGTTATATATTCTCCAAACATCTACTGAGAGTATATATTAACTTGAGATCGTTGTATGAATACATGAAATTTCAAATTCTGGATATGCCTCCGAGAAAACTCTTAGGTGCATATGTATACATAGCTTGTTTGGAAGTTCATATTGTTATCACCTTCCATTATTTTATCGTTTGGTGTGAACTTATCCCTTCCAGAATTAGAGAAAAGATTTCCATTTAGGTAAAGACAGAATGCCTAAATAAGTGATGGGCGTTAAAGACTAAGTATCCTACAAATATAAAGATTAGAGTCACTAATTAATCAACTACACAAATTTATCATATTTGCCAATCTTTGTCTTGATTACTAAATTCCAACTATCTACTTGGAAACATTGTAGATATCTTCAGTATAGCTAGGGTTTTTTTGTCTCTATTTCCCCCCACTCATGAGCCCATCCTCTATTTAACCTTTTCATCATTTGTTCCACATCATAACTCTTATCACCCTATATATAAAAATATTATTTGTGTGTTATGGCTGCTGAACTTGGGGTTCTTTCCTCGACTCAACTCCAAAAACTGGCTCAATCCCAAGAACAACAGAACCAACAACAATCATCAGCCCCACAACCACTATTGAATGTTTGCTCTGCCACTGACTTTTGGATGTGGAACGCTAAGCAAGCAATTGCTCCTACAACAGCTCAGGATGACGATGATTCGTGGGAAGTTAGAGCATTTGAGGAGGACACAGGCAATGCCATGGGCACCACTTGGCCACCAAGGTCCTATACTTGCACCTTTTGTCGAAGAGAATTCCGGTCAGCCCAAGCCCTAGGTGGACACATGAATGTGCATCGTCGTGACCGTGCTAGGCTCCACCAAGCTCTACCACAATATGCTAGCAACCACAACCACAATCACATTTCTTCCCCAAATGTTAATTCCGCCCTCCTAATTCCAACTCAAGAATTTGTTGCAAAGGGTGGACTTTGTCTTCTATACTCTTTGCCTAACACTAGTAGTACTCATGTCTTCAATAACCCCACATCAAGAAAATCATGTACTATGAATAACAATTCATCATCTTCTACTCTTAATCTCTCCATCTCACCATATCCAACAAATAATAATTTGATGTCTCCAACTCCATACCCTCCTCCTCCATCTCTAAACTTCCCAACAAATAGGCCTAATCCAAGCATCAACACATCATCTAACACTTGTAATGATGATGATAGCAATATTAAACATGATTATGGTAGCAACAAGAGGGACTCACTCATTGAAGATACACTTGATCTCGAGCTTCGACTAGGATGGAGATCATCATCTTCAACAACAACATCCTCACCATGAACACACAAGTCGATCGATCATATACAACATGTTGTGGTTAATTAATTGATTTCCCTAGACTTTATTTCCTTTTTATATATGGATTGACTGATTTGTTTTGTGTGAATTGCAATATTCTCCATTAATTGAAGCAATTCATGAGAGAATTAAAAGGCAAGAAAGAAGAAGAGAGCTAATTGTGAATTTACAAGAAATGAAGGGTTAAGTGTGATAATAATTAAAAAAAATTGTGTCATATTAATTAATTGATCAAAGAAAAGTTATTTGACTAGGGTTGGAGTGCGAGCTAGACTGTAAAAAAAAGAAAAAAAGCTTTGCAGTGCAGTGTCATTTTCTAGTTTGCTAATTTCTAAAGACACATATATTTCCGTGGGGATTATTATATCTGTCATGTTGTCTCTCATCAATATGCATACGCTGTCTTCGTCGTCTTATTTTAACTGTCGTTTTAATTTTTATATCTACTAAGAAAAACAATAAATATAGAATGTAATTTATTAAGTTTTCACTCAGTTACGCTTGTTAAATATTTTGAAAAAGATGTAAGTCGTGCTTAGTTATTTGAAATTTTCTTTATACGAAGGAGGGTAAATTGAAAGAACATTATCGATATCTTCTTGATCCCAATGAAAAGATAAAAAAAGACCATTTATTTTGAAAATGTGAGAGTATTTATTATTAGTAGATGTTTTTTGAGAAATGAGTATCATTAGAAGAGTATTACGCAATTCTTTAATTTTAAGGGCATATATAGTTGGAAAGAATGTCAATTTTATTCTTGAACTCTCATGGTAATAATTAATTTTAAATAATATTTTTGAATTAAAGTGATCGTTAAAATAGGGCGAAAGGAGTATTGTATACTTTTAGTTAAAGAAAAAAAGGGATTTATTTTGTACCTGCTTGAAAAAGGATTCTTGACACATACAAATGTAAGTGGTTTCTTTTTCCTTTTACCATTTTCGGTATTATATTCCCTTTGTTTCTTTTCCTCTATATTTGGCCTTGCTTTTCATATCCCGGCCTTATGTTTTTGTTTGCACTGAATTAATTAATCATAAAACCTTTTGTTAACTTAAGTTTGCATTTAAATTTTTTCTCTTCTTTTCTTAATCAAATGAACAAGAACATAGTGAAATCTGAAAAGGGTAAAATATACGCAGACCTTTTCTTTCGCTTCGAAATTTTCCCTCCTCTATGTACCCTTATTTCTTTTTCATGTTTCTAACGATTTTATTTGGTAAGATGAATCCTGCACTTATATTACGTAAAACAAGATATTAGACATAACTTACACTCCAAAAGCTAGCCCTAAAATAGGAGGAATTGTCCAAATCTTATAAGGATACCAAACATCTCACTAACCACATACAAAATGTCGGACTAATTATTTTTCTGAATAGGCTACTTTTTGCCATGTCTGATTGATCTATAATTCAGAAAGTTTATGTATCTAATCCTTTTAAACAAAACACAAACTCATGAAAGGCAAATGGTGCGCGCCCAATTTGAAATTTGATGGATAATAGATTCATCACTTTACTTTTTCTATTCAATATCTTTTTTTTTGCCTATGCTAAAGTATTAATGTGTGCATCTAATCCACGTATGACACGATACACTTTTAACACTAGCTCAGAGCACTTGGGGCTTCTTTGGTACATGGAGACATTCTTAATACGAAGGCATTTGCTTGAATGTTGAATTTGGTACATGCTGACATTCTTAAGGTACATTAATAGCTTATTCTTGAAAGATATAGGGGTGTTCACGAGTCGATTATTCATCAAAATAAGTATTTGACATTATCCGTCATATGCTCTTACTCAAAGTGTAAACATTCCTAATTTAATAATGTGTATAGGGACATTATTTATAAAGTTGGTATGTGAAAATCATGAATAAATTAGTTTAGGGCTTTCTAAAATCTCACAACTTGTCAAGTTGCATTGTTGACCATACACTCTTTTGCTTTGAAAGTCAATATGCTAGTAGATTCATTAACCTAGGTAATAGTATGTCCACCTATTCTGCCTTTAGAGTTATGGCCACCAATACAAAATAAAAGGTGTTAAAAATAAATTAATTATGACTATAGGTTGGCAAAAATAGCCTATGAAAATGTCAATGTATAGTACTAATTTATTTGAGTTTGGACATATTAATTAACTTATTATTAACAATTCAATTTATGATTTTGATCGGCCCAATTTAGCTCATATAAAAATTGGCTTAATATGTAGCTTAAATGATCCATGATAAACTATGTCAAAACTTGATAAGTATTTGGACGGATGGGTTACAACCTACTTATTTAATCCATTTTGACTAGGTTCATTTCAGTTCAAGAAATTTTTGGACATATCAATAGCTCG
>DF357909.1:8232-20066 GCA_000787875.1 Solanum virginianum | reverse complement strand
TTTCCAATAGCTCAAGTCGGGATCGGAAAAAATATCAGCTTAAGAAATTTATCGATTACCGAGTACTAATTTAGAGAAGTTCTACTATTTTTAATTTTAAATTTGAAAACCACTTAACTTTGTGTTTTTTAATTTTACCCTTATTATGGCAAGGTTTAATTTTTTATAGTCGTATAAACATTATAACCTTTTTTCCATAATTATGGTGTATGGTATCCCTGTCTATCTAAAAAACCCCAAACAACACAACCGTTTGATTACTGGTTAGATTTATGTAGGTATTGATTATGTAGGAATAAGTTATGCAAGTATTAATTATATAAGAATAAGTTATACAGGTATTAAATATGCAGGGATTAATTATGCAGATATTAGTTATACAAGTATTAATTAGGTAGGTATTATTTATGTAAGAATTAGTTATATAGAAATTATTTATGCAAAATTTAGTTACGTATAAAAATTATTTATTTAATTTGTTGGAAAGACTTCAAAATCTTTTTTAAAAATAAATAATATGATTTTTTTTAAAAAAAAAGGTACACAGAACAAAAAACAAAAGATTTTGAAAGTTATTTTTTGTTATGAGTTTTTCAAAAGCCGTATTATGACCAAATTTTCCAATTAGATGCCAGCTTTGTTGGATTGAAGGACCTTGTTATTGCTAGTAAAATTGAATTAATCAGACAGAAATTTTAATTTGAGGCAGTTATAGAATAACATAACTTTTTGAGGGAAAAAATATGTTGAAAGTAAATTAATAGAGGTAATATGTAAGTAATTTTTATTTTAATTCAAGTATAACTAACATTCACGTAACTTATTGCATCTTTTATATCATAATCATATAAGATTAATACATGAATAATTTTTATTCTATCCGCAAATCAAGTATAAAAATTATAGATACATTGATGAAGTTGATATCCAATGCATTGATGGAATTTATTTTGGATACATAAATACATGAAACTAATATTAAATGCACAAATACATAAATGTTATGAAATATATATACATATGGAGAGAGACGAATAGTAGAGTCAATGTATCTTAACATATAAATACATGTAACGATTGATTATACTGTATTTGAAATAAACTACGCCTAATTTAACTTATGTATTTAAGATACATATATTCGAAATAATTTTTTTGACAGAGAAATATAATTATAAAAACCGTTGTTTCAACATGTAATTAGCATCAATAATTAAGTGTTTTGTATTATTTCCTTTATTTTGTAGCCATATTTGTCACGTCCTTAAGGCTAAACCCATGAAGCCAGTCCCAGATTCAATTTTGCTGCCCAATATTCTCATAGGGCCCAAGCCCAATACCATTCATAACATATTCTAGTCTACATGCACTCAACTATTTGCACTATAATGTAATGATTGAGTTTATGCAAAATACATGTTTTAGCAATGTATCTATCAAATAAAGTGCTACTCCTATGGTCCAAACATGGCATTTAAATATTTATATTAAGTCAAAAAAAAAGATGATATTTTCATAATAAAAAGATATTAAATATATTTTTCAATTTATTTTTGTTTAGATAGGTGAGATTCATAATAAACAAATTATATTAAATAAATATTATTTAATTAAAGTGACAACAATGATAATATATTTAGTTTAATTTCACAAACAAAGTTTCAGAAGAATGATGTTTATACGATCTTATTTTAAATTTGCCAAAATAGACGTATACTCAATTAAACTTGATTTAATAAAAATAACTCTTTAATTATAGAAATAATTGAATTTCTTAAAAAATATTTTTAAGTTCAAACTAAAAATATAATATAGCATAATATAATGCAATATAAACCAGAGGATTGATTATTTAGTTTTAATAAATATGACTTGATAAAGTCAAAATTGGTCAATCACTTTTTACATAATCATGAAATTATTAATAAATATTACTCTCTTTGTTTATTTTTATTTGTTAAATTTTGACTAAAGATACTTATTAAGAAAATAATTATTAATATAATAAATTTATTATTTTTTTATTATTAAATTTTGACTAAAGATACTTATTAAGAAAATAATTATTTATATAATAAATTTATTATTTTAGCCTTATTAATTAATTTAATTTATTTACTATATTTTTAAAGTCATTAACCCAATGACATGGCAGTAAATCGAGAATATAATAAATTCTGATCAGAGTAGTGAAAAATGACAAATAATTTTAAGTATTTGACACTTGTTAAAACATCAAACTTCTCAAAATTCCTGCCTAGGTTTGCTCTGTTTCGGAAAACAAGGCATCAGCTTACCACCTTGCTATTGCTCCAATGGCTTCTGTAAAGCAGATTTTGGGCGATCTAAACAAGGATTCCTTCGTAACCCTTTTGAGGAAACTGATCGGCGAGTCCAAATATGTACAGAACAACCCGCCGGAGCTTATCCCTCAGGAAGACAGGATTGTGAATCACGTTCTTGGTTCCCTTCTTCCTTATAGCACCACCACCGGCGGCGGACCACTGATCATCAATCATGTTACTTATAAGCCTAATAGGGGTAATCTTATTGTAGAATACCCAGGTACTCAGCCTGGAAAAATCTTGTCTTTTGTTGGAATGCATATGGATGTGGTCACTGCCAACCCTGGTGATTGGGTATGTAAATGAAATTATGTTGCTACTCTTTTTTGTTATTTTGGATTTACTATGTAAAGCTGGTTGCTTTTCTTTGCTTACGGTGTTAAAGTTTGTACTACGTTGCTTTATTTTAATTGGGAGTTTGTAGATGTTGATTTGGCTTATATGAAGTATTATGTGTACAGTGGTGTAAGAAAGTATTAGGATTTTGACTGAAGAGTAGATTGACAGAGAAAATATAACATCATAGACATCAAAAGTTTAAAATTTGAGAAGTTAAAGTAGTTTAAATTTTTGAAAGATGTATAAATAAATTATATTAGTAGTGTAATAGTGTGAATCATTTTGGAAGGATTTGGAACACTCTCTCTCTTATTTGTGAGGGAGATAGTCTTTATCTTGTCAAGTCTTCTTTTTTTTTTAATGACGAGGGAAACCCGCAGTCGCTACCCTTTGATTGCACACAGGTAAACCCTCACTCCTATGCAATAACTCGCAAACCACACGAGAGAGGTAGCCCATACTAGGCAACCCGGTGCAACAAGTTCGACCCAGAAGGCAAACCCCTTGCTTTCGCTGGCAAGGAGTTTCGAACTTGAGACCTCCAACATGGAAGTCCTAACCCCAAATCACTGGGCCAACCCAAAGGGTATCTTGTTAAGTCTTTTTGTTTAATTATTTGAATGTATATGGAAAATGATACTGGCAGCACATTGTTTTGCAATATAAATTGGGAAAGAGGTACCATTTTGAAACTTTTGAGTGTTCTCCTTGTAGTTTTTATTTCTTGTTTGTATGGGGCTTATTTGCCTTCTTGTAATTCTTATGGAGTTGTTTGCATCTTCTTGATGCATTTAATTAAATTGCTTCATCAAAGAGATTTCTTGTTTGTTATTCTGGTTTAAGTATTTTATTTTCACTTGCCGGAGGTGTTTAGTACTATGGAATTTGATGGATGATGGGAAATTTACAATTTTTTTTTGAAATACTGGTGAACTCTGGTCACTTTTTTGTACATCTAGGTATTTGGTAAAGGACCTTATATTCTGCTAGATTTTAGTATTTGGGATTTGTTTAAATTATGCCATCCAGTGCTGTTTCCTCAGCCTTTTGGTTCAGTATAATAATTAGTCAAACAGTTCCAGTAAGGATTGTGGGTTATCTTAATTAAGGAGAATTTGTCAAGCAGCTTACAAGATATAAGATTGGTCATTCATTGCACTCTTTTGTACTTTAAATCTAATAGTTCCTCCTAATTTAAGCTCTGATCATATATACACTAAAAACTTCAGATGTAGTTGTATGAGCTGAGTCTTGTTCAGGATAAGATGACTTCCTATAGTCTTGCAGTGTGAAGACTAGTTAGTCCATATGGTATAAAGACAGCATTCATGTGGAGGGGCTTTATATTTTGCACAACCTGCATTTGTTCTGCCAGACATCTCTTTGTTTAATACATTACTTTTCAAAATATTTTGGTGTCCTGACCAGCTTGCCCACACCACTACCATTTACCTGGGTACTTGCTATCTCCCACCAACACAGGTTCCATTGTAACCCATCAAGGCTGAGGTAAATGGGAAGAAATAACTATGGTCTCCCATGATTTTCATCCTACAAATAAATTGCCCTTTGAGTGCTAAAGTGTTGCCATCGCAAGCTAGAAATGTAGCAAAGATTTGAGTGAGTTCAATATTTTCATTGTACTATTCGATAATAAGTGACATGTTAGGATAAGTAGTTCACAGATTTGTACCTTGAACTGCTATTATGTTTGAGAATTTCTCATTTAATTTGAGCTAAAATGTCGAGACCTACTTGCTCCCCATTTACGAATTAACTGAAATTGTAACTGTAAGATGTTAACAAAATGGCTGAGAAAGGTATTAGATAATGCTCTCTTCCTTTTCTTGGCACAAAGACATTAAGATAATTACAGGCTCATTAAGTAAAATATCTAGCGAGTGATCCTTTATCCAGCCATGTGGATAGTTCAGAAAATTTTCTGAATGGAATTTCTATAAGATGGCTGAAGCAGAAAGGAAAATGTAAAACATTTGTAGGAAAACTCAAGTTGTCAAACTTAGGAAAGGACATGGAAGATGGAAAGATGACATGGCAGTTTCTGCATTTTAAAATAGATAATCCAAATGCTCTTTCAGCAGCATTCCCACTTTTTCAATCAGACACTTAAGTTACATCCTTTACATAATTTAAAACTTTACCAGATGTAAGAGAAGAGAAAGACAAGTGATATTGAACTAACTTGAATGGTTAGTTATTGTTACCATTTCCTTTTGTATTTGTTTTCTTTAGTGGTTGGAAATTTTTTAAATTTAGGTTGTCTGAAGAATATAAAGTGATCCAGAAAAATGTACAATCAGATATGCTGTTCCTCCTGTACTAATTTCACCATGACATGTTTATTAAAAAATTCACCACCCAGATCCATATTGAATGTACCCGTGCTGCATAAATTAATTTTCCATATATTGCTTCAGATTTTCTTTGGGAAGTTGAGGGTGCGAGAAGGGGAAATTATGCTTGCGCTTGAGAGAAGGAAAAGGATTCCTGTCCTTGACGATGCTGATTGAGCCCAATGGCTCATAGCTTATTTCATCCAGATAATATCATCTGCTTTTAGATTATACTGCTCTAAAGTAACCATAATTTCAGTAGGAAGTGCATATGACTCACTCCTCTTGTTCAATTACTATGACCGTGGGGTGTATATTCAATGGGCTAGTTTAAATTTGAATGACGTGATGATCATTGCCTTTGCTTGCCTTAGCATTTTTTTTGTAAATTATGCTCCTTTATAAGTCAGCAATGATAATGATCTCTCATATAACAGTAAAAGACTTCTGTACTCAGGAATTTGATCCCTTTTCATTGAGCATCGATGGTGATAAACTTCGAGGACGTGGAACTACTGATTGTTTAGGTCACGTGGCTCTCGTCTCTGAGCTTATGAGGCGGCTGGGAGAGACAAAGCCGCAGTTGAAATCCACGGTGGTTGCTGTTTTCATAGCCAGTGAAGAGAACTCATCTATCCCTGGGGTTGGTGTGGATGCATTAGTGAAGGATGGATTGCTTGATAAGTTAAAGCAAGGTCCTCTGTAAGTAACTGTATGCTATGGTATCAAGTTTCGTTGCAGAGATGCAGTGAATTTATTTGTGTTGTTTATTTCTCTACATAGATTCTGGATTGACACAGCAGATAAACAACCATGCATTGGTACTGGTGGCAGTATACCATGGAAACTTCATGTAACCGGAAAACTTTTCCACAGTGGTCTGGCCCACAAGGTACTATTTTTCTTTCTACTGCTTGACATCTAAGCGCTTCAAACTTATTTTAAACTTAATGCCCCATCTTGTTGTTTTAACAAGAGATTCCATTGCAGTATAAAAGATGATGAAATTGGAGAAGAAAAAGTATTTATCCATACACGAATTTATTTGCACAAGATTATAGTATTGTGTTGATTTTATCCGACAAATCCTGTCATTCTCTTTTACCAAATTTCTTTTTTAAAAACAATAGAAACATCATTGCATATGTCTGGTATTATTTTCATCAGCTCCTTTTATCTCCACCATTATGAATGGTAATCCGCCATTTTGAAGTACTTGTTAATTAGAAGAAAGTTTTTTCTATAAAAGAATATTGACAGAAGATTCAGAGTTTTTATGATCGGACTTACCACCCTATTTATTGAACTGAAAGTCCAAATGCATTTATAGGTAACTGCCTAAATTCATTAGTGGGAAAATGTGTAGATCCATTGGGCTCTTGTTTACCTAGATGAATCATGGGATAGAAGCTTAGATGCATCAGGCTCTAGTTCTTTTAGAAGAATCTACGGGATAGAAGCTAGATGCATAAAGACTTTCTCCTCATCTGGTTTTTTCTTCCTTTATTTCTTCACTTCATTATTCTCTCTATTCTTCCCTCTTTTTGTCTTCGTTTGTAATTCTTCCTGCAAATTTATTGGAAAAATGTGGTATTTGAGCATTGATTTACATGAGAACCTTATATTATTAACTATTATGAATACTTCATTTGCATCAAATTCTCCCACACTTAAATATTTGCTCCTTCTCGTGCAAAAGAAACAAATAACGTAGTAGCGGAACACTTCAAGCAAAATTATGCAGCTTTTAGTAAACAAGAACCAAGACAACCCACAAATTTAAATCTGTAAATGTATTCACGTTCACCTATTAAAAACTGAAGTCACAATGTTTCCTAATCCTAAATTTGTCTCGCATGAAGAGAGACAGCCACTATATATATAAATGTGTGCGTGTGTGTGTACGTACGTATACGTATGTGTGTGTGTATATAGATATATAAATAGAGAGAGAGAGAGAGAGTGTGTGTGAGAGAGAGAAGAAAGGGATCAAAAGAAAATTTACGTAATTCTCAACAACGAAGTGCCTCATGTTACTGAAATATTTTATCAGCTTATCTATAGTGTGGCTCTCCACTAATGTAGAAGTCCTGAAATTGGAACCGTGTAGGACTCAAGTACTTTAACACTTGAGCACTATGACCCTTCTCTAACTCTTTTCACTAGTTCCCTTTTTGATTTCAAAATGTGTGTGTCAACATTTTCTTTGTTGCATTTCCCTTGCCTTTTAGACCTCAAGGCAACAATTATTTTCTTTAATTCACATGACAACATTCTTAAACGAAAAACACAATAAGCTCAATAATCACGCTCTCACCTTTCTTTAACAACTGCTCCCCTACATTTTGTTTTTGCATTCAAATCAACTTTTGAAGTGCCAAAAAAGGAATAGAGTGAACGACTTTTGCATTCGCTCATCTGATTTTCCCATCAGATATAAGGAGAACGATACATATACAATCTTAGCCATACTTCGTAAAAGTAAATATATATTTAATTAAACATATGAAGGAAAATGTTTTCTGTGAAAAATGATTTTTTTTGGAAAACTAGTTTCTTACTTATTTTTGAGGATAAATGGAGTGGAAGATTGTGTACTCTAATCCACCAATAAAATAAGGCCTTTTACACCCATTCAGATTCAAATTCTACAGGAGCACACCCAGATGTCTGGAACTTGAATTTCAAGTGAGTTTTTCCCGTTTCCTAAAGAAATGATCTGCTTCTTTTTTCAGGAGGAAATAGAAATTGACATCCACTCCTTTCATAAACTTGAATCCCTGTTGGAGAGTGCCAACTGTTATGTACCCATCTGCTCACATCTGAACTTGTTGGCACCTATGTTATCCTCACCATCAAATCTACGTACTATGCTCCTCTGATTTTTGTTTTGCTGTCCTTCTGTACATGCCTATGCTTGGACTTTAGAAAGCCACATGCTCTTCTTTACATCATCAGCGTATGTGCTCTGAAATTTGGGAAATCAGGCTATAAGGAAGTGAATAGCCGTTATCCATGAATTTTGCAGTTTTGTTGGCTAAGTCATCCCATCCGCCGTCATTTTCTTGAAGTATGAGGGATGGTCATCTAGACCGTTGTAATGCCACAAATACGCATTTTTGTTCTCTGAACTTCCACTTCCTGAGTATGTTATGGCCTATGGAAGCCAAGTGGAGTAATTGACGCAACCAGAGAAGCAATTTTCTGGTAATGTCCGATCTGCTAATTGAGTTTATCCTGTGCTCCACCCACTCACACCAACTTTCTGAATCTGCCTTGGTCTGGCTCTCTGTGATGTCATAAGACTTATAACCTGCAATGAAAATAAACTTTGCTATACATTAATGCACTGACTGAGTATTATTTACTCAATCGCTTGAGTTGAATGATAGACAAAAAAAGCAGAAGCTCTTCGTGGAGTTTGAACTAGGGAGAAGGGAGAGCTACCGTTTACTTGCGAAACCTCCTTTGATCAATACTACTTTATGTTTTGGAATACTGTAAAATATTGATACCTTATCTCTTTGTAGAAACCTTTTAACACTCCAATGTATTTGTAACTTTGTACAAAATTACGACAAATGTTTAGGCTATCAATCCGCTGGAGCTTGCTATGGAAGCACTGAAAGAAATTCAGTCCCACTTCTATAGAGACTTCCCTGCCCATCCTAAAGAACAAGTTTATGAATTTGCTACACCATCGACCATGAAACCAACTCAATGGTTTTGTAAGTTCTCAAGTCTTAGTAAGATAAATTTGAAAATTTGAGCTTATCTTCTCTAGTTGTTTTTATGTGCTAAATTATACGCTCACACAGATCCTGGGGGTGGAATCAACCAAATTCCTGGTGAGTGCACTATTTCTGGAGATGTTAGGTAAGTTTCTTCATCAAAGCCTCCTTGAGATCTTTTATCAAATGATGATATCTAATCACATCTGTTTCTTTGCAGGTTGACTCCATTCTACAGGTATGTGTTTTGTTCTGTATTATTCCTTCTCTGTTCTTCATAAAGAGGATTTATTTAATAGGAAATATCGTAGAGGTCTCCTACATTATTACACATTACTTTCCCTTTTTTAATGTTGGAATTTTAGTTCTCTCTCTTTGTATGTGGCTTTTTTCAATCTCTGGAAAATCAAAAACTTTTTTGGCTTCTGTCTCAAAACAGGAAATGAACAGCCAAATCTTTTTAAAATAGTAGGAATTCTAATAATGCATCTTTGTTCAGTGTATCAGATGCCATGAAGAAATTACAAGAATATGTTGATGACTTGAATGCCAACATTGAAAAACTTGATTGTCGAGGCCCTGTTTCAAAGTATGTTCTGCCAGATGAGAACTTAAGGGGAAGGTATGCTATACTCCTCTTTGAAAAGATGAGAAATCATATGATCACTTAGGAATTCCATAAAAGCTATAGTTCAAGTACTTTCTTCCATAATTCTTCGTTTCGTTTTTTTTTTCTTCCAACTTTTCATTAGTAATTAATATTCCACTTTAATCCCCAATAGAATCACTATAAGTTTTGACGAAGCTTCGTCTGGAGTTGCTTGTGATCTCAATTCTCGGGGATATCATGTACTATGCAAAGCTACCGAAGAGGAAGTTGGGCATGTGAAACCATATTCTATAACCGGTACTTTGCCATTGATAAGGGATCTACAGGTGTGTAACTTCTTTCAAATTCACTCGTTTGGTTTTGTAGAAACTCGAATTTGCCATATCTTATTCATTATTTGTTGGCAGGACGAGGGTTTTGATGTTCAAACTTCTGGCTACGGTACAATTTCCATCATTCTGTTTTCCCTTTGTTAGACATAAATTTAGTGATTTTCTGAATGAATAAGACAATACTATCAGGACTGGGGGGTGTTTCTAGATATTTCTTGAAACCAATCAACTTGGATGCAAGCTTGTGTGACCAATCCTTCTGACTTTTTCTGTTAGGGAGAACAGTTTCAAACTTCCAATTGGCTATTAGTTGGTGCCAACAAGCTTGAATAGTAAATGTTCAGTGGTTAAAGACTAAGAATCCAAATATTAACTGAACTGTATGCCTAACTATGCAGGAGACGGGTGCATTTTAACTTATTCCTTTTCCCTTTTGTCTAGTTTGACCTTTCTCTTCACCTTATTTTAGCATTGGATATTAGGATGTCCTGAGTTGGTGATGCTCGGCCTGTTATTAGTCAGAGTTTCCCTTTCCTCAATAAGAGAAATTGCCAAAACTGGTTTTCTCCACCTGGAGAGTTTCGTAAAATTTGCACCATCTCTTGTCATATCCCTTCAGATATGGATTTAGCTCCTGATGGATAATCCAAGTATATGCTTGGTTAGTTCCCTTGTACGTCCAGAACATTCTTGATTGGAAAGATGTGACTTTTACCACATTTTTGTAGACCATATATAGCTTCAAAAATCACCCTCCAGTGCCTTGCGTGTTTGGAACTGCATCACAAAGAACCAAGGTATCATTAGCATGGGTATGTGTGTACCTGCACATCATTTCCATTGATAATCCCCCTGCTCCAACTCATTTGTGGAGCTCCATTCAGCGTATAACTAAGGCCCTTCATAGATTGTCGGTGTGTGTTGTAATATTCTTTACTGGAATGGTTGTCTGAATATGTTTATATCGACTATCTGTAACATATTCTCTTACTTTTGACACAATTGCATTTGCTTAAAATTATTCTGTGTAATTCATTTCCGTCTGATTTTATTTATCGAAACTGATAAACTTTTGTTCCAATGTTAACTTTTTGAAATACAGGCTTAATGGCTACATACCATGCAAAGAATGAATATTGTCTACTGTCTGACATGTGCCAAGGTTACCGGGTCTTTGCTAGCGTCATCTCACAGTTGGAAGATTGATATGAGGTTTGTTGGCATTACAATTCAGACTGGTCGACAGAATAAAGTTTCAGACATAATGGTGCTGCTGACTCCTGCTACAATGGTGATGTTGAATCTGTGACTAATCTAACTACTTGAGATGACGTTTTAACTTATATTTGAAGTCAATTTAAGCTTGTTAGAAGTAAATCCCCAGCATTACAGTATCATTTGTTTGTCATTAGTTTTCATATATCAATCACTGGCGCAATTGTGGGTGTTCCTGTTTTACTTTAATAAGTTGATTCAAAGACGATCTTTCCTCTCCACTTATTCGTAACAGACTTTTCTTCTTTAGAAGACTTTTTCCGAACGGCATAATTGTCCGATACTACGTTTGGAAAATTGACTCCTACTCATGGATAGGATCCTCCTTGGTCCTTCTTTCACTAATAGTCTCACTAGTTTCTATTTCATTCAAGATGGTATTCTTTGGTCTCAAATGGTTTTATACCCATTTGATTCTAATAATACCAGGTTCGCTAATGAATGACAAAAGCAACACAATTTATTTAGGTAGATACTTGCAAGCGTTAGGTGTTATACATCAAATTGTGTAAATTTACAATAGTCAAGTGAGATAATGACGGACTATATGTTAATTAACTGGGGGCATTTTGATTTTTGCCAACTAAAGTGTAGTTTAAACTGTTCATCAAATTGATTCAAGGATCAAATTCTCATTAAAAATTTGCTAAATAAAGTGCACATCCTGGTTCTTTTTGTGGACCTTGAGGAAAACATAAAAAGAACATTGAGAAAAGTTGGGACAAACAAATATACAGAAAATTCAAGTTGCAAATCCACTTTGTTAAAATTTTTGAGTAATTTAATTTAAAGAATAGGAATGACTGCCAAATGCTGAGAGAGAAAAAGAGAAGAATGGAGTAAGAAAC
>DF357910.1:104321-120796 GCA_000787875.1 Solanum virginianum | reverse complement strand
TGGATACCAACTTACAGGGGTTCTTGTTGCCAAATAAAGTCCATAAGTTATTTCATCTCATAGGCATTTCGTTGTTGATCTCGTACTGACGTCCCTTACCGGGGACCTGCATTTCATGCTGCAGGTACAGGTGCTACTAGATCTCCCCAAAAAGAGTACAGGTTATCCAGCTGTGGTTACCAAGCTCCAGGTTGCTTCGGGGCTTTGCATGTCTAGAGCTTATGCTTCGTATTGTACAGCTGGTCGAGGCGGGGCCTGTCCCGACCCTTATCAGATACTTGTCATTGTTTAGAGGCTTTGTAGACTATGTAAATTAAAGTGTGGGCATGTTTTGTATTTCAAACAGCGTGGCCCCAACGGCCTAATCATATGCTTTTCCTTTTGGCTTGTTAGTGATATTTACCTTTTTAAAGGCATACTAAAGGTAAAATTCATTGTATTGCATATAGAAGGAGCATAGATATAGTTGGTTCTCCCGGGCCTTATCGACAACGGGTGCCAGTCTGCCTTAACGAGATTTGGAGGTGTGACAATAGTATTCGTGGAAATTACTTGAAAAATAGCATGGCACACATAGGCCTAGGCATCAAGCCGAATACGCTCTGTCCAAGTCGAGTGACGCCAAGGTTAGTTTCACCTAACTTGTTACAGGTTTTTTTCCTTAATTTCCCATCATTCGATACCCTCATTGAAATTCAACTAATTTGGATTCACATCGGGTACGAACCCGTTCAGGGGATCCAAACTCTAACTGAGCTTCATACAACATTATTGAGGTCGAGTCGAGCCAAGATAGTCTTCAATGTTTATGTTTTGTCATGCTCTGAAACCACCTTCTTCTTTCTCCAAAAGAAAGGGCAAACCTTTTTCTTTCGTTCTCACATGTTTTAAACTTTTAATTGGTACGTATTTCCAAAGCTTTTCCCTGATACTAGGAAATGGAAAGTAGCCTTCTACTTTGCATACCGTGCAAGCTCAACAGTCGCTTAGTACGCACAGAGGCTTCGCAAGGAAATACACATTTCATTGTTGCGATCAAAACCAAGTAATCGGAGCGAACAAAAGAGCAAAAGTCGCACAAAATCTATCAGATGTGACTTAGCTAATTCTGTCACTGTATCAGACACATTGATCCTGCCAAAATGTGAATGAGATGGCAAGACATCACATTCAATATATACTCTACAAGCAGAGGTTTTTCTATGTATTAGCAACATAAGACGATATACTTGCCTTTTAGTACTGTTGATAAGACTAACCACGCAAGCAGCAGCCTTATTACTACAACAAGAAAAAATACATACGAGGCAAAGAGTCACCAGCCACCTATCTCTATATGCCTATATGCAAATCGTGGTGAATGAGAAGTCATGAAACATGGAAGCTTTTGTAGTTGCGTTTACTTGGACCATGCCACTGAATCAATCTCAGATTGAGCAGCTCTGTACAACTCAAGTCTCTTTGCCAGAGAGAGGCGGCGCTGCATAATTGCTGGATCCTCATCCAACAACTTACCCAGCTGTTTCCCCTGCAAAAAAAGAAAAGGGGGCAGTATGTAAACATTAGTATCCATGTAAGTCATGTCATTGCTACACTCCCTTCCTACCTAGAAAGGGTTTCAGGTAGATGGAACAAATAAGCCAGAGGCTCACCTCCTTCTTGCCTAATTCAGCAAAGAAATGGTCGAGCAAACTGCGTTTGGCCTCCCGTACTTGACCATAAACTACAGACTTCGGGATTGAATTCCTCAAAGTTGCACAAACCATATTGACATAAGACAAGACATTTGACCCTGCTCATAAAAGGACATCAGAGGATACCCCAAAAGAAGTTGCAAGGGAAAAGATCTTACATGACTATTTTACAAGTAACTTTCAGTAAATCTAAATGCATTTATGAAAATACTTCAGAGAATCAAAGAATTACGGGGAGATTGCTAGTTTAGAACTCACCTATCCTTCGAAGATAAGAATCATTATAGCGGTCAAAAATAGAATGCGTCGGATTCCCTCCTTTCTCAATATCTTGAGGAAGCTTTCGGAAGAAATCTACAGTCAGGTAACTACACTCCATTTCAACCAGCTGAAGAGTTGCTTTCTTGCTTTCATCCCTCATCCTTTCTAGTGATTCAACAGCTGCATTGCTGACCTCAACTCGTAGAGAGGGATACTGCTTTGGCTCCTGCGCACAGAAGAAGCGTTCATCCAGTTATTAGACCCTTCACACACCAAAATAATAATTACAACAATGAGACATTCATAGCAATTTATGTATCATTAACTCAGAACAGTAATTAGAAATGAAAGGGAACTTGCCGCAGTCTCACTGATTGCCTTGTGAATCAGTTCCTTCAGTATAGCATGAACCTGCAATCATCACGAAGGAAATAACTTAATACTCTGTGATTTATTTGCTCTACTGTACAATAATTTTACCCATAATGACGGAGAAAAACCTCCCATGCTAAGCAGAAAATAAATCAAGACAATATTTACAAATCTTCGTAGAAACTAATTACAGTCAGAATAGTCAGATTAGCTGATTAAATTTTAAGAAAGGAATCTCCAAGACTAAATATAGATAGCTAAATTCTATTTCTTTCACTGCTTTTTTGTTTTTTACAAGGAAATTAATAAGATTTGTAGGTCAAGTTGACAGGGAGGAAAAAAGATCGGATAGGAACAAGAGTTCCTCTTGTGCAATCCCTCTTTAGATGATACCACCCGCCAATCCCTCAACCCCCAATCCATCCTGTGCTATATGCATCTTTTCTTTTTGTTCCTTTCCAAATTATTTGATGCCATTCTATATTTGAAATCTCTTCAATTATATATTTTTAACATTTCCATTTTTTCCTTGGGGTGTGTTTTATATGAAGGAAAATGTTTTCTTGAAAAACAAGTAGGTTTCTTCCATATTTTTTATTGTTTAGTAAGTAAACATTTAATGTAATCCAGCAAAACACTAATAGAGTGGGATGGGGTGGGTAGTAGGGTTCGGGAGTGGTGGGGTCTGGGATGGCAAAGGAATGGGGCATTGGGTGGTTGAAAGGAGATGATGAATATGAAATGTCCCTAATGAATCTTGTTTGACCTATTTCTACTTGGGAAGTCATTTTCCTCAATTTTAAAGAACTTGTTTTCTGAGAGAAGATGTTCTCCAAACAACCAAACATGGGAAAATTGAATACTATTTTCTTCATACCAAACACACCCTCAATGATGTGCACTTTTACAGAAATTGGCATGGAATGTCCCATGAAGTGCAGTTTTGGTATGTTGATAAATATTTAGTTCACCTTTCAAAGGTCTTTTACGCTTCTTAATTCCCATGTCCATCAAATGTCATCATACAAGATGAAACAGATTTTTGTATTAAAGCCTTTAAAAAGATTAAATCATATTTTGCATAGAAGCATATTTGGCCCATAGAGTACACATTCTACATACATTTATACTGACAACCCAAAAGCTGCAACACGGAGAAAAAGCTGGCATTCTCAGGATGAATGTGGTACTCGTCCCCATGTCATAAAATACCTCATCTACTCATAGTACATTACCAAGCTTCAAGTCTCATTGTTATTGTTTTTAGCAACATGACAAGACTCAAACAACTACTAGGCCTCAATCTCAAACAAATTGGGGCCAGTTATATGAATTTTACAACTGGCGTACAAATATTTGTAATGAGACTCAAAAGAAAAACCAAGTCAACTTAAACATGATAGAACCGAAATGACATTTCACAGACACTGGGCCGAGTGATGTTTGATGTCATTAAAGTGAGAAGCATCCACTTATAATGGTAACCAATGACCAGAAGAGATTGAATCAGAAGTTTGGGTAGACAGGCTAAGCACACCCTACAGCAGAGCTACACTAGCAGGAGGGGGTTCAACTGTATCTCCTTTATTGGAAAACCCATACAATGAATAGGGTCTTGCTAACCTACCACATGGCCATAGTAGATTGGCATTATTCTATTTTCTTTTATTTTCCTTAAATACTTAGTTTTAAATGATCACTTCATTGGAGAAGTGCCTATTGTCCTATTGCACTGAAGTTAAAATTGATATCCCTAGTTTTAAATGATCACTTCATTGGTCAGAAGGGCATTTTGTTCCATTGTGCTGTAAGTTAAATTGATCCTCTTCAACCCCCACCCCCTCCAGTCTTCATGTGGCTTCTTCCCTCTCTCTTCTGCCTAGTAATTATTCACAGTGCAACTCATAATAGTATATTTAGGTACATACAACAGGGGGCAAAAATACATACCGCATCAACAGCTGCTTCAGCAGGACCCTTCATAGAAACTATGGAAGATTCGATGAGACGACGATATCCTTGTTCAGGAGCTATCAAATGTGGTTGATATCCATCTGCTTCAGTTATAAGTTTCCTTACATTGTCCATCGAAAGTTGTTTGTCAAATTGTAGTCTTTTCAATGCAGCGGGGAGCTGATTATCAAAGACATAATATATTTTATCACCTCCTGGTCGACTGTGACATTCAGACACCAGAAAACAAGCTTAGACCGCAAAAATATAGCTTACTTGGGATGTTAACAAAAAATAAACACGGAACACTTACATTCCATCAAGATGTTCTTTGAAATTTGTGTCAAAACCACGACAGATTTCCATTATCATGTACAATTTTCCCTGATCAGAATATGCAAAACAAGGACAAGGCACGATTCAAGCTCACAAGAACAAAAGTAAACTTGTATTCTACGAAACTAATGGAAGTAAGAAGAAACCAAAGTGCCTCACAGGATTCAATAACCAATACAACAGAAAGGTAGACATTTAAATAGGATACTTACTCCTGCATCTGTGGCAATGGGCTTTCCAAGACGGCTCAACTCAGTTTCTAGCTCAATTATAGTTTTGTTGATAAGAGACTGGAGACCTGGAATCCGGGACTTGATAACAGACTCCAAATGCTAAAAAATGTCGACAGAAAATCAAAGAAAAACAGTTAGCTATCCAACATAAACCACAACTACAATTCCACATCAAATAGGAAAAAGCATAAAGACCTTAAACGCTTCATTTAGAGCACCAATAGGAATTTGGAGGCAGAAAAGTGGAATAAGATGAACAATGCTCTAGTTGGGAAAAAGAAAAGGTTCAACCCCTGAATACTAATTCGATAAGAAAGAATATGACATACTTTCGATAGAACTTTCCCAAGATGTTCTGAACCCATCCTGTGAGCAAGATGCCGATACTCAGGGGTGCTAGAAAAGTACTCTCTCTCCCTACGCCTAGCAGCAATCATATCCACATTTTTATTGATATCAGCTTGTGAACGATTGACAACACTAAACAGTGGATACCGACAAACACATTTGCAGAACAAGTAAAGATATGATTACCACTTCTGCCTCTACAATTGTCAAGAGGGCATGAAGAAGTGCCTCCGTCTATTTCAAAAGGTAGTATTTTGAGGTGCTCAGACTAAGAAAAAAAGGATGGGCTTTCAATGTCCAAAATCATAAATTTGAAAGAAGAGTATTCTAGTAGAGTGCTGGCAAAATCAACACATTCATCCTCTATATCATGTCATGTCATGCGCATTGCCTAAATTTCTTTACTGGAAATACACACTCAAATAGCATCTCCTAACCCATTTAAACTCAAATACATAAGTTCTCCAAACACTAGAAAAATTATGAGAGTCTATTCATCCCTCCGTTCTATTTTGTGTGCAGAGGTTCCTTGTCTCTTCACAGAATCTTCGGTATTTCTCTTTATATGAAAGACACTTCCCCATTTTTCCCTATGTAACTCATCCTTCTATTCCATTTTATGTGGCATTATTTCTTTATTAGTTTTTTTCCAAAAGGCATGACACTTTCAATACGAAGAAACAATTTAACTTTAACTCATTTAACTTTAATGACATGTTTTTATAGTCACAAAAATGTCATAAACAGTCAGGCATCGCCACAACATTTGGACTGATGGAATACAATTAAATGGCATGACTTCTAAAAAGCTACATGTATGGACGATTAACGACAACAACAACATACCCCGTGTATTCCCACATGTGGGTCTAGAGAGTGGGATGTATGCAGACGTTACCCCTATCTTTGCACAGTAGAGAGATTGTTTTCGAAAGACCCATGTATGGTTAACTACAACATACACATTACACAGTATATTACCACAAGTGGGGTATGAGAAAGGTGGGGTATACACAGTCCTTACTATCTTTGCAAGGTAGAGAGAATGGTTCCGATAGACCAATGTACGGTTAAGTATCAAACTTACAGAAACAATTAAACAACTTATGGCATAAATTGAGATCCAAAGGGGAATGGAAAAACTAAAAGCAACTGGTCTCTAGCTTTATCTAAAGGATACCAAAATATATAAGGAGGTCCATACTCATATATGCGCAGTTAAAGCTACATTTAAGTAGGAATGCATGCTCCAACAAGTATAGCAATAACTATTATTTTCACAAAATAAAAGCTTACATCAACAGCATCAGTACCCTTATCCATGAGATCAATCTTGGTCAGAACTCCAAATGTCCTTTCTCCTGAGGCAAGTGATCACACATTGAGTCAAAAGAGCGTTTAAAAGATGAAATGAGTATACATATTCTTGACCGAGAATGAACCATATGGTAAAACTAGCATCGAGCTAGCACATTACCACACAAGGAAAAGATGGGAAGAGTCAGAAGATAGCAAATGGCCTGACATTACGAACCTAGAGCCCCACTGCATCTTTCATTTCATCACCCAAAAGGAGGGGGGAGCCTCAATTCTTGGGGAATGTGGGCCTATTAGTCTAGCAGGAAACATCAATAAGATCTTAAGATGGTCTCAAGTATAGAAGTATAGTAAAGGAGGTCCCAGTGATACAATGTCTCACTCTTAGAATGTGTTTGCATTTGTGGATGGAAGATAAATTATAGAAGCAGGATTGGCAGAAAATGAGGCAGTGACTTCTAGAATGCTAGTTGGATCCAGAGAAAAAGTATAACCGCATGAATTGGAACTTCTTGACTTTGCGATGCTAAAGATAGGTAGCGGAGAAAGGTAGAGAAGGTAGATGAAGTCTTTCATGTCTACACTAAAGTTGTCAGTTTTTTATTAGGTAAGCAAATTTATTAATAAATGGGGAAAATAGCCCCATAAACATGTAGTATACCAAAAGTATAGGATCTACACACAACTTAATTCTGAAAGACACCCAATTATCTATATATATTGGGATCTCAACAAGAGGCTATTCCTAAATGTACAAAATCATTTTCAGCCCCCCTCAAACGGGAGTTTTTATCAATTAAAGTTGTCAGTTCTCATCAATTAAGACCCAGGTGGTTTTATCAGCGCTATAGGGCCTTGAGACGAGGGATCTTTTAATTTTCACGTTATTTATATTGGTAGTGGAGGCACTGACTAAGATGATCAACGAAGAGGACATGGCAAATTCCTTGAAGGGAAGCAGGGCAGGGTTAGGAGGGAATGATGACATCAGGATCCCCCATCTTTTTGCAGACAACAGCACAATAGAGAGCATAACTGAGAAAGGTGAAATGGTCTCAAGTAGTTCAGGGCTGAAAATCATCCCAATGCAGAATGTAGGCAACATTGAAAACTAGCACAGGTGTTTAAATGCTAAAATGAACACTCCTGACAACTACTTAGGGCTAGTGCTTGGTGCATCAAGTAGATTAGTGGGTTTGCAGAAGGATATCTTTCTATGGGAAGAATGGAATTTTGTTCAGGAGTACACTATCAAGCATTACGACTTATCCATAATGAACGTGGCAGATTCTGTTGAAGTGATAATTTGCCTAGCAGTAATCAACTAAACAAACTATAACAAATTAGATACAAATATTTCCCACCAATAAAAGAACATGTCCATTAACACATTCAAACCAATCTCGAACTAGAGGGAATGGAAATTTACGAAGAAAATTCCCAGAAACTGACCTTTAGGGTCTACTTCACGAGAAATCTTGATTGCATCCGATGTTGCAAGATCTTGATTCGCAGGGGAAATTGCAAGAATAATACAATTGGGCTGCAATGTCAAGAAAACAGAAGGCAATGATTTTCACAAGTAGTAAGAGTAAATTAAGATCTTTAAACACAATTTTAGTCAACAGTCTTCGTTTTTTTAAAAAAAAAACTATGTATCAATGCAAACATGTTTGGATCCGTTATATGAATCCTCAATATACATTTTTCTCCATTTGAAATCAATGACACTAAAGAACAGATACCCTATACTCACCGACTGCTACTTTTGTAAGTCCAGGAAGATCGACAAGAGTCAAGTTAACAACTGCCATGAAAAAATCCAAATTAAGTAGATGAAGAAGTAAATGTCAAGGCAATGTGAAATTTGAATGGAATGAGTAGAACAAAGTATCTCTTGACTTTTTGGATAACTATAAAATGTATTTGTGTTACAAAAATGCTGCAACTCAGGCAAGTAAAATTATAAATCTTAGCCAAACTAGAAACATAGTACCAAATGGACTTTGACAAGTGAATGTATAACTGAAAAGGCAATTAGCCATAGTAAAGCATACACAACAAAGGAATTCACCAGAAAACTATCCACTATATTTGATTAGTGATTTTAAAAGCAATTGTCCAGATAGCAATCAGATGCAACAATTTTTTTTTAGTTGCTTGTACCTGAACGCAATAATTGTGGGAGAAATAATTAACACCAGATTTCAGTTAAATACATTTTATTTTGGGTAACTAATTCAACCTCATCCAACAAGTTTCACCATCCTGATTACTCAAAACAAATACATCATCAACAACCTTTATCCAAAAAAAATGAAAAATAAAATTCACCAAAAACCTCAAATGGACATAGAAATACACTATCGCAGGCAATTGAATTGCACAAGTAGAAAAACGAGAAGTTCTTCATAGCATTTGGAGAATATATACTGAGATAAATTGGCACACTAGAAATCTGTTTGGTGCGGCCTGTTTCTCGATCAGTTTCATCAGAAATCTCCTTCCTCACAGCAGCTGAAAGACACATATAAGACATAGAAGCAAAAAGAAAAACAGACTTTAAGAATGTCGACGAAAAGTTAACTAATGAAGTCCGAGAAGATAATAACAACAATAACACACACTGATAGGTGTTCCATGCAGAAGATGAAAGTTATAATTTAGTATATAATACAGTAGTATTGCTTGACGAAAACTCCCCAAAATCAGTAAACCTCTTCCTAGGAAGGTGTCCAAATTCTGCATATTCTCTACCTTCATCTATCCGATGAAGCTGTAGGACAAGGGTGTGGCGGGTGACAATTCCTGTACATGATATGTGAGCATTCTGGTATTGTTAAAGTTTTGCATCCATGATTCCAATAGATGGAACAATTACCTGATCCACGAGGCAAAAAATCTTTTCCAACAATGCTCTCAAGCACCGAAGATTTCCCAGAACTCTACAAGTCATCCAAAAGATGGAATTAAGCAACATAAATACAAAATAAACCTACAAATCTATGGAACCAATAGTTTTTGGAAGACATTAAGTACACAATATACGATAACCAGAGAGGAGACACATGATACATGATACAGGTCATTCGCACCACCATTAGAAAACTAGCAAAAAGAGCATCAGATCACTCACGCTCCGGACCCAAACGTCCATTTACCACAAATTCATTGTATATTTGCATACAATGCACACTCAGAAACGTATCAAGCTATGGAACAGCACGTTCATAGCATTGACGCCAAGCAGCTCATAAAACTTCTTCAATACGATAAACATAAACGGCACATTACATTCAGCTTTTACATTTTAATAAAGAAACTATGGTACTAGATTGCCCCTACATATATGCCTAACATGAACCAAAATTCTCAAAGCCTCACCCCAAATAAAGCTAGAAAGAACTTGGTCCTAAATAATTCAAATAATATACATACTCGGTTCGGCTCCCTCCAATCCCTTTTGAGACATTCCAATATGTTTTACTCTATAGAACTTTACAACTCTCAAGAATTCAAATTCATTAAACAATTCAATTTTAAAACTTTTACTAAGATGTTTTGTTATCAAAATAAATTCTCAAATATTTTTTTCTCAATCACTAATGTATTACAAAAGTGAAATAATTATCCAGTCAAATACTATCACATAAAATAAAATTGAGAGAATACTTCAACTAATTCCTCCTCCCTAGTTTATGTGAAACAGTTGGAATTGCAGAAGTAAACCAAGTTTTTCGACCGAAATTTCTTTAACATGCCTTTTAAATTTTTTAAGCAGTTTTCAAATATATAAATTTTATTTTTAAAGAAAGAAAATCTTAAAGCTTTTATGTCCAAATTTACAGCCAAAGTTTTAGAAGTTTGAATCTCAAAATTTCAACTATGCCACAAAAATTAGCATAGTGACCAGAAACAACAACAAATAACAATATATGCAGTAGAATCCACAAGTGGGTCTAGAGACGGCAAAATGCACGCACATCTTACCACAGCTAGAGAGAGTAATAAATGTGAAACCTACATGTATGAGTATTTCATGATTAATATATCGGATCAAGCTGAGGCGAGTAACTTATGGAAAAATTCAAAATGAGGCAAGTAACAAAAGCCGAAGATATCATTCCGCCTTTCAGGTAAAATATAGCAAAGGAAATGACTTAAATTGGAAGCAACGGAGATAATGCAACAAACAACAACTACTTACATAAACTACGAGCATAAAAGTACAAAAACACAATACAAACCGCAGATCTGACTTCAATAAACACGCAAACCAACAAATTCAAGCTCAACAAACACGAACAGCGATTCAAACGGAGTAAAAACTTCCAAAAATTCCAATCGCCGGCTAACATTTCCAGATTGATACATAAAACGCCTCAACAAAACAGAATTTGTGTTTATTTCACAGTACTTGGCTGAACAAAGGAATACGAAACGGAATATATGAAAAATAGAGAGAAACTAGATGTGTGCAAAACCTGTCCACCGACGACGGCGATAGTAGGCAAAGCGTCCCAAAGAGTAGGCAACGAACTCTCTTCGCCATGATCTCCGAGTGCAGTACAAGCTCTCTGTAATCTGTTAACTAATGCTATGAGATTCTCCATTGTTATCCGAGTCAAAGATCGGCGACTTCAGTCGACTCAGTCAAGTGAAAAGAACAAAGTAGATCAAAAGAGTGGAAGATCAAAGCAGAAGAGAGGCTTTTTCGCAATTTTTCGGTTTAGATTTTGAAATTAGAAAGCTTGAATTTCGCATTTGAATGGGGGAATTGCTATAAGCCTTATGGGAATACAGGGCATCATAAAAATATAATAAAATAAAAATAATATTCACTCCATCTCATTTGACATTATTTAACTTGACACCATATTCAAGAATATCACATAAAATAGAACAAAAACAGTACTAAATAGAGCGTACGATATAGTAGTAAAGGTCATAGTTTAGAGTAGAAGAGCAGTAAGTAGTGAAGTATTCTTTTGCTTCCCAAATGATTTAGGAATAGTGGTGTCTGTCATAGTATATATTAATTTTATTTTTATAGTGTTGTTATTTGTGTTTTGATTATTATATTATTTTGTTATTGTTAATATTTTCTTTTCTATTATTTTCTCATCTCATACTTATCGTGACTTATTGTACTCAAATCAAAAGTCTTTTGAAAATAATTTTTTTATTTCTATGAGATTAAACTTTATTGGTAAAATTTCATTAGATGTATCATTATTATTATTATTTTTGTTTTTATTTCTTAACTTAATTTATAAAATCATAGTAATATGTTATTGTATTTTTAATATCAAATTTTAGATATTAAAAATTTATCGAAATGCAATTTTAAATATTTTATCATTCTCAGTTTCACTTGTGTGATGTGTGATTTTATGTTGTTGTGGTAATTTCAAACATTCAAACGGCATAGTACTACTGATTTATGGCTGAGTGATATTCGTCTCCAACCGTACGTATTTTCTCCGTTCATTCACCGGAAAATTCGCCGGCACCATTCAAAAATTCTCGGTATATCATCCTTCAAGCTTTTCAATTCTCCGTCGATTCTTCTCTTCCTCCTGTAAGAATCCGTCCTCTATTCTTTGCCGTTCAATTTCCCTATCTAAGCAATTCCCATTTTCTCCAACCCCAAATTATATTTTTTTCTATCTTTATTCATTCCCAAAGCTCCCATATATTCAAATAAAGAACCAATCTTGAATCTCCGGGGCTTTGGGAGAGGTTTTATTTTATCTTTTATCTTCTCTCTTTTTTTTTTGTAAGTAATATCTGTACAGATGGCATTGTGAAAAATGTGTTGAAACCCACAACACATTTTTCACTTGTTTAGGATCTTTGTAATTTCTAGGTTGATTTGTGAATATAGGGTTTGGGAAGAAAATTTTCCATAGAGGAAAATGTCGTCCGCTGGGGTGGTTACAATTAGTCCAGTTTGTATAAAGAATATGGTAATTCCGCTTGAACATGGCCAAGAATCAATTTTGGTTTACGTAGCTATGTCGGGTTCGATGATGCCATTGAGGGTTTTGGCGTATGATTCAATTGAATCTGTTAAGGTACAGATTCAGAGTTATAAAGGGTTTGTGGTGAAAAATCAGAAATTGGTTTGTGGGGGTCGTGAATTGGCCAGAAGAGATTCACCTATTAAGGATTATGGAGTTTCTGATGGGAATATTCTGCATTTAGTTCTTAGGCTATCTGATCTTCAAGTTATTAATGTGACAACTTCTTCTGGTGAAGAGTTTACGTTTAATGTAGAGAGGAGTCGGGATGTCGGATATGTTAAGCGGCAACTTGCTGAAAAGAAGGCTGGTTTAGGTGATATTGATGAACATGAAGTGTTGTGTAAAGGTGAGTATGTTGAAGATCGGAGGATTATATATGATCTTTGCAAGAATAATGATGCCATGATTCATTTGTTTGTGCGTAAAAATGCTAAGATTAGGGCTAGGCCATTGGACAAGAATTTCGAATTGTCCATTGTGGCGCCACACCAGAATGATGTGTTTAGAGGAAACAGGAGTGGGACTGAAATAGATCATAAAGTTTTGGTCCCAAGGAAACCTCCTGATAGGGAAATATTTTTGGAACCTGTAATTGTTAACCCAAGGATTGAAATTCCTGTGGTGATTAGGTATATGATTGTTTCTGCATTTGAAGGCTTAGATGGAGGAAATGATCCTATTAGATCTTCTGAAGGCACAGGAGGAGCATATTTTATGCGTGATGCATCAGGGAATAAGTTTGTTGCGGTGTTTAAGCCAATTGATGAGGAGCCTATGGCTCTGAACAATCCCCAAGGGTTGCCTCTTTCAGTTAATGGCGAGGGGTTGAAGAAAGGAACAAGAGTTGGAGAAGGTGGTTTCAGGGAATGTGCTGCCTACATTTTGGATCATCCAAAGTGTGGACGGCGCTCACTTTCTGGTGAGATCGAAGGCTTTTCTGGTGTTCCTCCAACTACTTTTGTGAGGTGCCTTCATAAGGGTTTCAATCATCCTAATGGTGTTACAGTTAAGCTGGGGTCCTTACAGAAATTCATGGAGAACAATGGCAGTTGTGAGGATATAGGTCCTAGTGCTTTTCCGGTGGAAGAGGTGCATAAAATTGCGGTATTAGATATGAGGCTGGCAAATGCAGATAGGCATGCAGGTAATATATTAATGAGCAAAGGTGAAGATGGCCAGATTGTGCTCACTCCAATTGATCATGGTTACTGCTTGCCCAATAGCGTAAGTCTCATCTTTTGTTTACCTGTCCATTCTGTGATATACTGTTTGTTGTTATTTTGCCCATCCGAAGGGAAGCTGCCGTGAGTTCCCTTGTCATAGAAAAAAATGTGATGCTGCTTTTTGTTTGGTCATTAGTGTTGCATCTCTGCACATTTTTTATTTTGCTCATTTTCGCCTTCATCTATTGAATAATTCTTCTTCTATTTTAACAATCTCCAACCCAGTCCGAATCTTATCTGAACTGCAAGGATAACTTACCAAGCCGTGCCATGAGAGGTCATTCTCCAAAGGGGAGAGGGCCAAGACTTAAGGTTGTTTAACTAGGTTGAGTGACAGTTTGGTGATTAGAGTACTCCAGGATATAAACCAGGGAACAAAAATGGAGCGTCCAACGATGCCATCTGTTTTCATGTTGTCTAAGTCTTCTTTTTATTTTGTTTATTCTCTAACAAGTCCTTATAACAAGAGATTTTTTTTCTTTACAGGTAGCAACTGTGATATAGCTTCAAATTTTATATGACCTGTTTATCAAGAATTTTCATGTTATTTTACAAGCCCTTGAGATAGGGGGCATGTGCTATCACAGACTGTTGGGTGAAAAGGAATATCATGTGATGCCCTTCATGTTTTAGTATAAATAGGATATTAGTCGTGAAAGACTAGTTGAGGAGGCTCCTAACTCTACAACCCGAAACCCTCTTTCCTTTGCCTTATTGGAAGAGCTGCTATGATCTGCAGCAGCAGGACACTAAAAAGATCTTCCAAACATTTACTAGTATAGTCCTTTGCTCTTTTTCTCTCTGTCGTGAATCTGTTAATGAGCACAAAGCTTGTTCATGGTATTCAAGTTCTCTTGTTACATACTCTTTTTGATTTAAGATTGATGACAGATTCCAACACGAAATGGCAGAGAATGTGTAGATTAGTGAATGATTGTTTTATGGCTGTTTCTTATGTTGTTTAGCATCCTGACTTTGGAGTTCCTTACTACCTAAACAATGATGCAGTTTGAAGATATCACATTTGACTGGCTCTACTGGCCACAAGCTCGTCAGCCTTTTAGCTCCGAAACCATCGAGTACATTAAATCACTTGACGCTGAGGAAGACATAGGCTTATTGAAGTTCCATGGATGGGACATACCATTGGAAAGTGCTCGCACACTACGCATCTCCACCATGCTTTTGAAGAAAGGTGCAGAGAGAGGTCTCACGCCATTTACCATAGGGAACATCATGTGCAGGGAAACCTTGAACAAAGAATCCATGATCGAGGAGATTCTTCAAGAAGCATTGGACTCTATGCCCCCCGGCTCAAATGAAGATTCGTTCCTTAAATCCGCCTCCCATGTAATGGACCGCCGTCTTGATGAGATTGCCTAACGACATTAGAGTTGGTACATGGGAGGTGTGGTTTACATAGGAGTGTCCGAGGACACTGTTTGCCAACGTCAATGTAAAGAGACTTATCTTGATTCTTACTTATCAACAGGAAGGAAAAAAAACCAAGAGATAACCTTAGTTCTTTTTGGCAGTTTATTGGAAATGATCTTGCTAGGCTTTTAGCAAGTTCTCTATGTCAGTTTCAGTCGTACAAATGCTGTAAACTTTATTACTCCATATTTGGGTTATGGATAAAAGTAAAAAGACATAATATGTTATGATACTCTGCAAGTTACAATCCATCTCATAGATACTGAAAACAATCTGCAGATTTGACCAAATTAACATTGATTTTTTGAGCAACTTCTGCTTAGAAGATGTAGTACTAACCAACTACTGAAGAATTACTTGAAAAGAAGTTATATAAGCTAGCTTTAAAATTTTTACTGCTATCACTTGTGTCAATTTTTCGGAAACAGTCTCTCTGTCTCTATGAGGCAGTGGTAAGGTCTGCGTACATTCTACCCTCAAAGACCCCACTTGTGGGATTCCACTGGATATGTTGTTGTTGTCGTTATCACTTGTGTCAATTTATTGTTTAGGCATTTTGCGAGGACTTTGCTCGATTTTCATATTTCTTTTCTCTATACTACTTTGGTCTGTATTTCTATGAGCTGAGCGTCTATCTTAAATAGCTCTCTACCGCCAAGACAGTGATAAAGTTTACGTACATTTTACCCTCCCTCGATCCTACTTTAGTGGAATTACATTGGGTATGTTGTACCACTTGCGTCAATGAACTTTTTAGATGGAGTTTTTGATCAATGTCCGCCATTTCTCAAATATCCAAAGGTGATCTTTGGACTTTTAAGTAGGAGGAGCAAATTGGAATGTCGACCACTACACAAGCCATTAGTGGTTGAGAGAAAGCAATCAATCAAAAGGTATAATAGTCATTTTATACCATTCAATCTTGTTAGGTATGGGTGCTTTTCTTCTCGTATTCAAGGCTCTTTATTTTAGGGGCGTATGTGATGCTTGGGCTTCGGGAGGCAAAGGTGAAAGAAAAATTACCAACTTGTTCGGAATGAAAATAGATCCTTGGTCTATTATACAAAAATGGGAGAAATCTACATCAAACTCAGATAGTTCTTACTTAACCTTGGTTATTTACTTCGGCTAAAGGGAGGAAAATATTTCGAACCCTTGGTTTTAGTCATAAGGAAGTAGCGATCCTTGAAAGAGTGCGCAATTGCTTACTGATCGAGCGCTCTTGCCCTAAAGATGAATGGGACTAAGCGATCTGCCAAAGTTGCGGGATGTAAAAAT
>DF357910.1:82304-94936 GCA_000787875.1 Solanum virginianum | reverse complement strand
TGTACATAAATATAAAAATAATGTATAAAAGTGAGTTTAAGGGGATTATTTTTGTTATTTCAAATGTTTATCACAGGATAAGTTATCCTGGGATTATTATTCCACCTCCCAGAAGGGATAACTTATGCCAAGACTAATTGTTAATCTCGAGATAAGTTATCCCATCCTATGCAACCAAACAGATAATTAAAGATCACTAAAAAATTATCCTAAGATTAACTTCCCTTATTCGTCACACCAAACGACCGCTAAATATTCCACTCGCTCCTATATCGATGCTCGAAATTTGTTGCAACTAAAAGCATTTAATTACTCTTTCAATATACATCTTGCATTTGTTACTTTTCTTGAAAATGCAAAGCCAAGTTATATAATTAATTATGTCATTACTAAAAATAAATATAGACAACTTGTGAGACGGACAAGGGAAGCTAATTTTCCAAGTTAGGGACCACATGAAATTTATTTCTATAATTTGAAAAAAAAAATTAGCACATGTGAGACGACGTGTTTTTCTTTATGCCTTGCAACTACTATTCCTTTTTTCCCTCTGCAATGAAAACTACAGCAAATTAAATACTTATAAAATATCAGTACAACAAAATAAAAGAGATATTTAATAATAATAGATTTTTTTATTGATAATATTTATTGCTGTAAAATTATGTACTAGTAATTGCGTAAATAATGTCATTCCATTCGAAATAGGTAAAATCTAGGTAGATATATACAAAATTACATTTATGAAGGACATATAATGAGAAACTCCAGCATGTGAATATAGTTGGATCGCGATGCATATGTGAAGAGTCTGACATCAACCTTTTAAGAGAAGAGTAATATCTTTTACGTGACTTGAAATTGTCACCTTGAGCTAACTTTTGTAAATAAATTGAACCTAAAGTTCATAATAAATATATCGAATACCACGTGAATAGTCAACTATGGTAGGTATCTAGCTAGGTGCCTTGATTAATAATTAATTGTGTATTGTCAAAATTAAATAGTCAACAATCATCACTTAATGCATTATGACTTGCACTTCTCCATATTTGTCAAAATTGAATAGTCAACTTATAAGTATCTTATCAATAATTTGAGAGTGCGGAAACTAATTTAATATATTTTAATTATTATAAAATGAGCTTTTTTTACCAAAAAAATAGTTCATGTCTATTTTCGTAGATATTTAGATTGAATTAATGAGGAAAAAAATTCAATGACTATTCTCAATATTTTAATAAGAATCTATTTTTCACCATTCGATTTTTCAGCAAGTTGATTATGAAAAGAAAAATTATATTTTATAATAGAAATAATTCACATTGATTTGCATTACTGGAATCTAGATGAATTCTGGTTGTTGTTATTGTTATTGCCGTTGTTGTTGTTATGCATTTTGAAATGAGGGTCATTCGAAAATAACATTTATATCTCTATGAGGTTTGAAATGAGTCTTTCGAAGATAATATTTATATCTCTGTGAGATAGTGATAAGATCTACGTACATTTTACCCTCTACAGACCCCACTTCATGCTTGATAGTTATAGATTTTAGAATATCTAGCTGTCTAGATTTATGTTGTTTAATTTGTTTCTTTAATTTGAATTAACATGTTCTTTTATCTAGACAGTATTTAAGAGATTTTTTACTCTGAAGTGTGTTTTGTAAGAGGGAAAAATGTTTTACCAGAAAATATTTTTTTCGAAAATAAGTAGGTTTTATCCTTATATTTTTATTATTTAATGACTAAATAAAAAAATAATATCTCAAAAATATTTATACCTGATCTAAAAAATATTGAGTGAGTATAATAATGGAAAATTTTCTAATTCCCCCCTTTTTTTTAGAAGCTTTCTAATTCCATGTGAAAAAATTACAATTTTTTTCACACCAATTCAATTAAAATATTTGCAGAAATAGTCACCAAATATTTTTGAGTCATAAATTTCAATGAAAAAATAAAGAAGTTCTAATAATAAATAGACTTAAAATATCACTTATAGAACTTGTTTTCTGAACTGTCATGTCATTAGGAAAGACATTTTCGTTATTTTTAAGAAACTTTTTTTTTCTAAGAAAAATATTTTACCTACCAAACATTTTTAAAAAAAATGAAAACATTTTCTACCAAACACATGCTATTTACTCCATTTTTGTGTCTAAAGTTATCTAGTACAAATTTGGTTCTACATAATGAATGCCTTCAAATAGTGCTTTTAAATAAATGCTGTGGAAAAAAGCTCAAGTTGGCAAATAGTGCTCTTAAATGCTCTGTTAAAAGAAAAACTCACAAGGAAAATTTTGAAAAAAAAGCATCAAAAGTAGCAGCAACAACAACAACATACCCAGTGAAATTTTACAAGTGAAGTCTAGGGAGGTTAGATTGTACGCAGATCTTACCACTAACTCATAATAATTAAATATGCCTATTAATGCCAAACCTATACTCATTGTGGTCATATTTCAAACGTTTCACTTTATTTTCCTACTTGCACCACCTACACTTTCACATGTTTTTGTCATGTTTAATGACAAATTACTTTTGCCGCCCTAAATTATAAATCTTTTTTCTTTTCTTCTAATTGTGGGGCCAAGAACAACTTATATGCACCTAGTTATATTATGTCCATCAAGACTTAGATCCCATGCATTGGTTCACGTAAGGATGAACATAGAATACCAAAGGGTGTTATTCATGTTCAAGCAGGTTTCAATACTGCCATTGTCACTGTTAGATATTTTCTTTCTATATGAACAAAGATCATAAGCCATGAACCCCAACATTTCTCAAGAAGTATTAGGTTAGATTCAAGATCTCATTAGACATATCAAGGCTTATGAACATCTCATGTTTGCTTCGAGCCTCCAAAAATGTAATACTTTTGGAAGATTTGACATGCAACTGTCGATATGACCTAAGTTGATCTTTCTCCATCCTGACCAACTTCATGCTGGATTTTCAGAATCCCGGGCCTAAGATGATCTTTGAAGACTAGAGAAGTAACTCAAGAACTAATAACACCTAGTACAAACAACAACAACAACATACCCAGTGGAATCCCACAAGTGAGGTCTAGGGAGGACAAAATGTACGCAGACCTTACCACTACCTTACAAGGTAGAAAGACTATTTCCTGGAACCCTCGTCTCAAAAAACTAACATAATACCAAGTAACAATATGAAAAAACTAGCATAACTCAAGAGAGATTTAAGCTTACAAATCCATTCATCTAGCATTCTTAGACAAATATGTATACTATAAACAGATATAGGAAGAATTGCATTACTTTGTCAATAGCTAGTTATTTTCTCTATTCCTAGACTCCAGCTGTTGTATACTAAAACCTTTCCAGAAACGAAGAAATGGAATGTTGTCTAAAACGATGCTTTTGTTATCCTACTGATGAAATTGTCTAGAGAGAGTTTGATTCACCAGAAACTGCAGCCAGTAACTTTTCCTTCGTCAGCTGTTCGGATCCACTGGACTTGACCACAAATGTATGATAAGATAAATTTATAATTTATTTTGAAACTGCAGCCAGTAACTTTTCCTTCGTCAGCTGTTCGGATCCACTGGACTTGACCACAAATGTATGATATACTGTGTCGTTTCCAGCAGCAAGTTTGGACTCAACAACGCTGACCTGTGCCTCTTTGAATGCTTCAATAACCCTTGACACAGGATGGGTTTCTAGTGGACATTCAACTCTTACAATGACTTCATCACTGGCAGCTTCAATGTTGATATCAGCTGCATCCCTAGAGGTCCTTCCTAGCCTTTCCAGCTCATTTTCTGCGTCCCTAATCCTCTTCTGCATATCAGTGATGTGAAAAATGGCATCTCCTAAGAGGGAAGCCTTGTCCATTTTGGAAATATTTGGAACAACAGCTCGTAATGCATAGAACAGTTGGTTCAGCTTTTCCCTCCGTTGTCTCTCCGCTTCTACATGATTGAGGGGCTCTTCCCTTCCATTGGCTGGTTTTCGTCCACGCTTTCGAGGCCTTCTTTCATCAGCTGGACCTGTATGGTTTTCCTTACATGAAACTTCAACATCTGAATGCTCGGATTCAACAGTTTGCACTGGAGAAACAACAGGTCTTGAGTTGGTGAAATCTATTTGCATTGTACCAGGCTTTTGATGATGGAGGTTATTTAACCTGAGCTCTTCCCTTCCACCATTGACAAGCTCACGTAAGTTATTTGGATGGGCCTGACGATTATAGAGCTCCACCGGGTTCCCTGGCTTCACATTACCAAATGAAGCCCATGGTACGGGGTGTACACCATTTTGTGCATTCATGAAGGGATGCCGGTTTCCACTTCTGTACATTTCCAATGGCCTATCCACTGCTTTCCTAACGGCAAGTTTTTCCCTAATCTGGATACAACCAGATTCTAAATTCTGCCCAAAAATCTTAGGATTTCCCTTTGACTGCTCATAAGGAACTACGCTAGGAAACATGGCATTATTTCCATCTTTTTTCTCAGCTACAACTGTTACAGATGCTGCTTGCTTAGCCCTAACACGAGCAATAAACGATGAGAAGCAAGATTTAATCGAATGTACAAGCTCCAAACTTTCTGGTATAGTTCGTACAGATCCCAATTCCACAACCCCTACATCAGTTGGGATCAAAACAATTGTTTGCATACCAGCAGACTTAATCAGAAAAGATCTAGAACAATAATCTACAGACAACTTCATAACATCCGACAACCACACATGTTTACCAGCACCAAAACACTTTCCCGGACCACCTTGTCCTCGAGGAAACGAAAAGTACATAGAAGCAAGAAAGAACAATTCAATATCAGTAACCCTATCCAATCTAAACACAAAGTTATCTTCATCTGTTCCACCAAAAAACATATGCAACTTCTGAAGGACCCTTTTCCTCATCTTTTGTTGAGCCTCATCCTCGAGTCGTAGATTAAGAATCCTAGTAACTTCAGATTCCTCTCCTTCCCTAGCTTCCCTACAACAACCATCTCCCCATCCTAACACCAATTCCCCCGACTTAGACCGCGAAATCTGCCAAAAAATTGCGTAATTCCAGCTAAAATTAGCAGCATTCGGGCATTCCACAAGATCTGACAGCTTATTCTGCAAATTCTCATCACTCCCCATTGCCATTAAAGAACATTCAGCAGAAACTAAACTAGACATCAAGTAATCAAAAGCTTTTGTTCCCAATACAGCTGCCACCATAGTCTTATCCTCATCACTCCACATCATAGTCATTTCTAACAAAAAAACAACAAACCCCCAGATTCTAACAACTTCAACTTTCCTCCAATTTGATACAAACCCCACAAAAAATCTCAAAAAAAAGAACCTTTTATCCTCCACAGCTTAGATATAAATGAATCCAAAACAAAAAAGATTCAATCTTTTTCTTGAATACTCAACAGCACCACATTCAGATCTCAAAATCTTGAAACCCCAAGTTACCAACTAACTATAAAGACAAAATACCCAAAAAGAATATGCACTTGGATACATAAATGAACATAAAAGAGAAACAAACCAGTATCTCCAGTTCAAAAAGTAGAAGCAAGCAAAAACTCCATCACCCTTTATGAGGAATTTGATATCCTCAAACTAAAATTCAAATTTGGCCCAACATCATTTTTTCCAAAGCAAAGAGGGAGGATAGGAGATTGGAGAAGGGGAGACAAAAGAGGGCATTAAGGGTATGTTTCCTTTAAAACCAAAGTGAATTTTTGTATAAACTATTGTTTTAGGTTTTAAAGGGTTAAATAGATAATCATGGTTGGACTTATAACATGTGACTTATAAATGAGATTCTCACTTAGATAAATTTATAATTTATTTTATTATTATTTTTGTTTTATTTTATATAACACTCTTTTATTTCAAACGACATTTAAGAAAAAAAGATAATTTTAAAATATTTTTTTCAAAACAACAAAACATGCTTTTCCATGGTAGTTTTTTGATTGAGATTTTTTCTTTTTTTAAATATAATTTTTTTTCCTTATTGGTTTGAGAAATAGTCGGCATGCTTTTCTTTAAAAGGTATTTTTATTTAAAAAAAGAGAATAAAAAAGTGGATTAATTTAATGAGGAAAATGGGAAGTTTCACTTAGACACGTTTTGTAGGAAGGAATGACACAAACATGTGAACCCACATTTATGGCGTGTGTATTATTCGAAGTAACGCTTCCGTTAAATCTGAGCCATTTAACTCGTGATAGTAGGATTTTTCCGTAGTGAATTTTTGAGATTTTTTTTAATATTTTAAATTATTTTTAAAATTAGGATAAATGGATTAGTAGGGTTACGTAGTCAGGGGGGCTAAAGGGTTTAATAGCAATGTGTTCTTTCTATATAGTACCTATTTGTCAGTATTTACTTGTCTTTAGGTTTAAATTGTAGCCTCTCTATTTAGGTAGTGGTAAGGCTGCGTACATCCACCCTCCCCAGACCCCACTTGTGGGATTTTACTGGGTATGTTGTTGTTGTTGTTGTAAATTATTTTTAAAGTTTAAGATGAATGTTGAAATTTTTTTATATTTATTATTTTATTTATTGAATTTTTATATTTTCTAATACATAAATTACACTATATATTTATAATTTTACAACGAGCAATAGTGAAAAGTATGGTATAAATTTCGTCTTTTGAATGTGTTTCTTAATATGTGTGTATTAGCTCATAAATTCAATTAAAATGGGACAAGAAAGTAAATTTATAAAATATATTTAATTATTAAATTTTTGTGTTTTTTAAAAATTTATTGGATCGTTAAATTTGATGATATCAAAATAGTGTGGGATTTTTTTAATTTTTGAGCAACTCTTCAATTAAATTTGAAATATTTGGTTAATGATAATAGGTTATATATTAAATTTTAAAGATTTATCTTCTTAAATATATTTCATTTGATTTTAAGAAGTCATCTATAAAAATTTATTAGATCATTAAATTTGTTCAGATTTAAAAAGTTCGTATTTTATTTTTGTTTTTAGCAACTCTTTAATTAAATTTGAATCATAAGTAATTTGAATAATGTGTGCATAAATAATAAAGATTTATTAGATCATTAAATTTGATCAGATGACAAATTTGAATAATGTGTGCATTTTTTTAGCAATTCTTTAATTAAATTCAAGTCACAAGTAATTTTACGTTATGGATCAGATTTTAAAATTTTATCTTTTAAGATATGTTTGAACATATTTGATCAAATTTTTTAAAAAAATTCTTTTTAATATTTGTTTGATCATTAAATTTGATCAAGTTTAAGTGGTGTGTGCATTTTTCTTCTTTAAGAAATTTTTTAATCAAATTTGAGACATTTAATTAGTTAGGTTATAGATAAGATTTTAAAATTTTATCTTTAAAATATATTTGATTATTAAATGTGATCAGAATTTAAAGATTCTTTTAAAATTTACTTGACCATAAAATTTAATCAATTCAAATGATGTGCGCATTTTACCTTCAATTGGTTAAATAGCATACTTTGAAGAAAAATATGTCTGATAATTAGATTTGATCAAATTTTTAAATATTTACCTTTTAAAATTTATTTGGATCAAATTTGAATGGTTTGTACATTTTATTCAATATAAATTTGAGTCGATGTAGCAATTATGTTTCTTTATCATATCACCTCAAATTTTTTGGCTTAGATTTGGATCATATTGTAGATATATTCGAACCAATGAAATATTTGCTCATAAATATTAAGGTCGATTTTTTAGTATTTAAGTGCATTAGGTATGAACTAAGGTCATACGCGTGTAGAAGAGCATTAGGTATAAACTAAGATTATACGAGATCTCTAGCACAAAGTTGAGTTGAAATATTTTAGTAGAATCAAGTTCAAACAAGCACATCTCTTAGAATACGAAGGGTTACATGAATCATAATTTATCAAATTAAAGATGTTCGAGTCATAACGTTACTGATTATTCGTTAATCCAACTCTAAACTTAAAAATCATGATCGTTTTATTAAAATATAATCGTGCTGAAATAATCACTCCACTATAGCCAAGACAGTCTTTGCTATAGCAAAAAAATGCTTCGCGAAAATGAAATGATTCTTCACTATAGCTGAGAGCAAAGTGCTTCCAAAATAATTTTGACAAATCTTTTGTGAAAAACTCCAAAATTTCATTTCAAAGTTTTAGAAGGGCGATTTTTCAAGATTTGGATAAAGATTCTTTATTGAGGTAAGTTTTTTTCATTTACTTCTTTGTTTACTAATTCATTAACACCTTACAATCACTATAATCATTGTTAATGGTTGAGTAATGATATAGACCTTGAATAAGGATAAATATAGTATCTATTTGAAGAGTAAATGATTAGTAACTCTTAAAATTGTTTGTTTGTTAATAGATTTTAAATATTTTGGACAATAAGAAAAAATTCTTGGAGTAACTTACTTGTTTCAAGATCTTCGATTAAATTAAACTGTGGTTTACTCTATATAGAAATTTAATTAGCGACATGTAGATGCATCTTAGAATTGATCAATGAAACATAATTAGGCATACAAACATAATATTTTTATGAAAACATTTTAACATAATATATCAAAGATCACATGAATGTGGGTCTTCCATGTGCTAACAATTGTATAAAAAATGATTAATGTGAAAAAATTGCTTGAGGTTGTCTAATTATGAAGGCTAAACATAATGTTAACAAGTGTTATTAAAGTCAAGTAAGAAGTGGTTAGTCCTAAAATAATACTTTTAGTTCAATATGGTAAAATAATTTTTTTCTAATTGATAAATCTGATTAATTATTTTAAAGTGAAAGAAGCAACTACGATAACTAAACATTTATGGAAGTTAGAATTATGCAATATGAATTGTACAATATATTGAATGGACTTTAGACATGGCCTGAATTTTATGGCATATGAGGAGTTGTACATCTGGTACAATCTTGTCCTACATTGGCTACGTAGTTTATGGGGTTGAAGTTATCTGAACTCGTACACATATCGATGTTCAATACTACTTTTAAAACATGCATTGTGCTCAATAACTGTGAAAATGTCCTACTTTAGGGGAAAACTGAAACTCTACTACTTGGAGCCTTGACTCAACATATTTTATATAAACTGGTTTTTCTTTCTCAAAACTGATAATGTTTTCTCACAACTGGCTTGGTAAGTGGTAATGCTTTCTTTAAAAAAAAAAAAAAGAAAGTAGTCGTATTCTTTACTGATAAAATAATGCATTTGAAACTATCAAATTTTCTCAAACTCTGAAATTTATGCATGATCAATAGCAATACAAAATACCTTAACTGACTGAACTGCTCTTTTAAAACTGACATGCTATGCTCAAAAGATAGCATAGATAAATAGACTACTTGTATAACTCATGCTAAGGTGCTTCTTTAATTAATTCATACTTTGAACTTAATGACTTTTCATGAATTTCATAGAGTCATAATCATGTGAACACAATGTCTTATCATTCAAAGCTTTACTTGACAATAGAGCAATCGTAAAACATACTAGGAAAGTTAAATTCTCTAACTAGTTAAAGTTCTTGTAACTGTAGTAATACTTCAAGAATTTAAAGGGATGTACTCAACATTAAAGTTCTTAGCATGATAATGATAAAATAACAAGGATTTCATGATAAAGTTGTATATTTTCTCCATAAAATCATAGGAATGAAATTGACTTAACTCTTGACTAGAATACTTGATAAAGAATATCAATTAGGCATGAAAATAAGATTTTAAGTAGTCTTACATACCTGGACACGAGTGTTTTTGGAAATTTGGAGAGACTTTGTCAAGCCCTAGCCCTAGGCCTAGCCCTTCTCTCTTTTCCCTAATCGTTGTTTCTTGAATGATGTTTGTGAAAGTGAAGGAATGACATGGATTATAGATTTTTAGGGCGAGAACAACCTCAAAATGACGAAATTTTGGTCTAGAATGGGTGAAGAAAAGACTACAATGCCCTTACTTTTTAAAATTAAACATCAGGTACCGTAGTGGGACAAGTCTGCGACGCAGACTTGTTGCGCTTCAACTCATTTTTTGACGAAAAATTTAAAACGCGTTCAGAAACTATTTTTCCACAAAAATACACATAAATCACATTTGTCAAATGCGTTTTATGTATAATTTTATGTAAATCGATTTTCAATCGATTTTCTAACCCCATAGAAATAATGAGATCAAAAATTAAGTGTAGGTCCGTGACATGTCTGCGATGCGGACATATCACGAATTTTGAGATAAAATTTTTATAATCATAGAAATAAAATTTATATATTTGAATACTATATAATAAATGTATTATAAGTCACAATAATTTACAATGACATATAAAAAAAATGACGATCAATAAAAGAATTGTTTGAATCTCAAAATCTGAAATATGAAAACTTCAATGCAATGCATTTTATTTTCCTCTAAATAATTAGTTATGGAAAATAGGATTTTTTTTTTTATATTTCATTATTAGATGACTCTTTCATGGTGAATGTATTAGTGATTCACGTTTTAGCCAAAATAATATTTGAACGGATAAATTACCCACCAATACATTGATCTAGCCCATTTTAGTTCCTCCAAATTAAATTCAATCTATCCATTGATCACCTAGCCTCTAGTTTTTATTGTTGCAAAAATAAAAAATATATACTATTTACTAAAAAAATAATATCTTAAAATAACATTCAAATAATTATGTATTTGCATAAAAATAATAAATATTAATACTGAATGAATATAACTAAATTCTATTTCTTCTTCATTTTCAATTTCAATTTCAAAAAATTAAATTCTATAGTCAAGCGTCTGCTAAATTTTTTTAAAAAGAATTATTTACAAAAAGCAACATATGAAATAAGTAATAAGTACTCTTTCATTCTTAATCAAGATTTTGAATTCGAACTAGAGTATGGAGTCATCTTTAATTTGTTAGCGAATATCTTATTTTACATCTCAATACCAATTCAAATTAAATCGAGCGAATACCAAAAAAAAATAAAAAAAATGAAGTGACTAGTCATGAGCAAAAAGTGTGGCTTTAAAAAAATTGTCCATATTTGAGCAGACAAAAATGTAAGGAATGGTACATAATCCAACCTGGAGAGCTAGAGCTGACATTCCATAATATCCTTTAGAATCCAATGATATCCATTAAACAAAAAAAACCAAAATTTTACTTAATTGATCAGAGGGAAAATATTCAAATATGACACTAAATTTTAAGGAAAAACTTATTTAAGTCATCCGTTAAAAGTTTAACTTATTTATATTATTACTATTAGAGAAAAAGGTTCATTTATGTCATTATCTGTTAACTACAATTTTGCAGAACCACTTAAATAACTTTAAATATTTTCAAATTAGAATTTTGAATCAAATGTAGTCTTTTTGGTCATTCTTCTTCAAGAATGTCAATTGATTGACCGACCCAAAGCTCTTGTATAAGTTGTTAATTATTATAATTTTTATTATTTTATATAATAGTCCAATAATGTATATTATTCCCTCTGTTTTGAGATAAGATTTCGAAAGTTAATCAAAATTTTAATACATTAAAAAATATTTTAAATTGTTAATTATTATGATTTATAACATTATTTTTAATAATATTTAAATACGTAACATATATAGTATAAAAATATAAGATAAATAAAAATGAATACAAATAGAGAGAATTAAAGAAGAAGGGCAAAACAGTCAAAACCGTCTGACCCTAAGCTCCTCACTTCCTCTTATATTATATTCTTTTCGTGTCAAATTAATTGAATTTCTAAGGTTTTTTTCAATGTTCAAAATATTTGAATTGTTCAAAATACAAGATGAATGTTTGAAACTTTTTTCATATTTGCCCTTCGTTTATTGAACTTTTTTATTTTCTAGGAAATACATTACACTATATATTTATGATTTTACAAAGGGTAATAGTGAAAAGTATGATATAAATTTTGTCTTTCAATATTTTTCTTAATATGTGTATATTATCTCACAAATTCAATTAAAATGAAACAAAAGAATAACGTAAAGTCATTAATTATAGATAAATCAAGATGTGTTTTGACTAACTTATAAATTTAGTCAATAGCCCCTTAGTAATCTAATTTTATTACCAAACAATTTTAGATAAATTAAGATATATTTGACTAACTTATAAACTTAGCCAAACTATTTGTTAATAATCTGATTTTATTATCGATCAATTTTACATAAATCAAGATGTATTTATAAATTAGTTTAACTAATGTGTAAACTCAAACTAGACATCTTCTTAGTTATTTAATTTTATTATAGAATAACTTTTAGTTACATCAAAATGTGTTTTGTACATTAGTTTAACTAAGTTTAAACTTAGTCAAACATTTTTTTACTAACCTTATTTTATTATCAAATATTAAAACAACAACAACAACATACCCAGTAAAATCTCACAAGTAGGATCTGAGGAGGGTGGATGTACGCAGCCTTACCACTACCTAAATAGAGAGGCTGTTTCCTCGGAACCCTCGTCTCAAAACCCATCCGCAAGATGGCCTAGATATGATCAACAAGTGAAACAGTAAGGCTCAAAGTAAATACATAAATAAGTAAATAAATAAAAGTATAATATAGCACACGAGTATAATACAAT
>DF357910.1:47836-82122 GCA_000787875.1 Solanum virginianum | reverse complement strand
TCTGCCCACACATCCATCTTAACATTCTCATCTCTGCAACGTGCATCTTCTGGACATGTGCATTTTTGATGGGCCAACACTCCGCCCCATACACCAAAGAAGGTCTAACCACCGCTCTGTAAAATTTACCTTTAAGTTTATGTGGTATCTTAAAAAATATTAAAAAATAAAAATATATTGATTAATTAATTGGACCGACACTTGTAAATTTAGTGGAACACTTTGTAAGCAACTATGTTAAATCATCATTATTAATGTTGTTCGATTTCTTCCACGTTCAAAAATTGATTGGATTTAATAGTACAAAACTTATCCCTATCATCATTGCTTGCCCATGTAATAGTCTTTGTCTTTTCCTCACTACCCCTTATAATTTATATGATATATTTTGATTGATTATGAATTTTGTTAAGAAATAAAGAAATGATGGAGCGAAGAATTGTAGTTTTCATTTATTACATTTAGATCTTTGTATGTTTATCTGTAACATCTTAAGATGTTCTCAAATAATTAGTAGCGATTTAAGTTTGATCGGGAATTTATTCATAAAATTTTTAAATTTTTTGAGATAAAATTTATATATTTTGAAATTATGTAAAAAGTATTATAAATTATAATATTTGATAATATTAAATATTTAAAAAATATATAAAAAATAAATTTATATAAATCTCAAAATCCAAAAAATGTCACATAAATTAAGACGAAAAAAGTAACATTTTAAAATTGAAGACAAGCATGTTAATTATTTATTATTTTTTCTTAATACTATTTAATTTTTAAAAAATATCTAATAAATAGGAATAACTTAGTAATTGTTTTCATTTATTTTTTACTTATCTATTATGAATTTTAGCAAAATTTTTAAATCATTCAACCGGCATTAATTTTAAAAAGAATTACTTCAATCGGTCCTATACTCACTCTGCCCCATATAAGTTTATTCGAATAACTCTAAACTCACCGCTCTATTACCATCTCTAATTTTATTATAATATTTATATCAATTAATATATATTCAACTTAAAAAATAACTAAAAATAAATAGTTAACATTGAGGATAAACTGTGAAAAAGAAAATTTTGTCCTTCTTTTTAGATGTTAAAATGAATTAAGTTAAAAGTGGAAAATTATTTTTAATACAACAAATAAGCTAAACTTAAAAGGAAAAAAAAAAATATATATAATAAACGTGAAATGAGTTAAAACGATACTTTATTTTGAAACATAAGAAGCAAGTATAAAATACCCAAACTAGAGGTAAACCTTCTCCTTAACCACCAACAACAATCCTTCCATTGTCTCTTTTCCTCCACCACACAAGAAGAAGCCTCATGGAACCCAAACTTGCTCTGTTTTCTCCTCATAAAAGAATGCCAAAAAATGATTCCCCTGTTCATCAAACCTTAGCTTCTGTTCCTTTTCAATGGGAAAAAGAACCAGGAAAACCAAACACTACTAATCTCCCAATTAACAAGCCAAAATCCTTAGAGCCACCACCAAGACTTTACTCTATGAACTCACCATCCCCCACCACTGTTCTTGAGGGACCTTATAGTATTAATAATAACAAGATTTCGTCGTCTTCATTTAGGTTCTTGAAGAACGTAAGCACAACTCCGGAACCAGAGCAGTTTGTGAAGAAGGGGAAGTGGTGGCAGAGGAATGTTAAACCTTCTGTGTTTTTGTCTTCCATTGATGAAGGTAGAAGTTGCAGTGCAAGAATGGCAAGTTTTAGAAGAAATGGAAGTTCAGAGAATCTCCATGCTACAAAGTCTCAAATGATATGGGTAAGTCTTGTTAGATTTGCTCCACTATTTTTTTTAATTTTCTTGTCTATTTTTTATCGTTCGTTATATATCTCTATCGTTATATTATGGGAAAAAAGGGGTAAATTTTGTTGGGTAGCAAACTCCTCCCACATCGGTGTAGAAGAGGAGAAGTAGAACCTACTTAAATAGGTTCAATCCAATCCATTAGTATGAGGCTTATTGGGAGATGCCCAAAAATAAATCCGTGAGGGTTTGGCTCAAAATGGATAATATCATACTAATGCGGGGTTGGGGTGAGGGTGCGTGTGTGGTCAGAGTTTGAGGGGCTCCCACATCGGTGGAAGAGGAGAAGTAGAACCTACTTAAATAGGTTTTGGCTTGGTCCAAAACGGACAATATCATACTAGCGAGATTAGGGTAAAGGTGCGCGCGGTCCCTACAAGATTTGACCCTTTTTCACTTATAAGGTAGTTTTTAAAAAGTAAAGTTTAATTTTTTTCACTTATACTTATGCCAGATGTTTGATTTTCTGTCTGAAATTTATATGATATATTTTGATTGATTATGAATTTTGTTAAGAAATAAAGAAATGATGGAGCGAAGAATTGTAGTTTTCATTTATTACATTTAGATCTTTGTATGTTTATCTGTAACATCTTAAGATGTTTGCGGTAGAGGTGACAAAATTTTAGAGATTAAGACTTGAATCGCGATATACCTAAGTCTTGATGAATCAATTTATCCAATACTAATAATGAAAGATAACTAAAATTCAATAAAATACTCTAGATGTGCATCGCGAGGGTGGGGCACTATCGTTATACATGTAACAATAAGTTCTTGACTTCTTGTTATAAGCTTCTAATTTATTACGTTCTCTTAATTGAGTCTTCAAATAGCATAGGCTAGGTCCCAATTTTTTCAATGAAAGTGATGGGCCAATTTGATCTATAAATTAGTTTGTCACTCACCGTTCGATTAATGTGACACTTTTTTTCTTTTTAATTTATAATTTATTACAAAAAAAAAGAATATTGTCTTTTATATATATAAAAACAATTCAACTTAAAAATTTTCATATTACTTTTAATTAAATGATTGACTGTCACACAAATATTTTAAAGTCTGTTTTAAACTGTAAGTTTTAAGAATTTTCTTTTCTGTTTAAGATTATAAGTTTTAAGAATCTTCTTTTCTTTCTTAAATTTTGTGTCCCGTCGAGCATTACTAGTGAGACAATGAAGTATCCATGACCTAACTAATCAAACTTCCAACAAATTGCACTAATATAGTTTCATAAATTTGAGCACATGGGACAAGACAATATAGTCATAGGGGCAGTTGTACTGAAGAAGACGGCGAAGGAGTTAAGAGCCAATCCAAATAACATATTCAGTGAAATTCTACAAGTCAGATTTGGAGAGGATAAAATGTACACAAATCTTACCACTATCTCAAGTGGAGTCTGGATATCATATGATAAAAACAAACAACATACCAGTGGAATCCCACGAGTGAGGTTTGAGGAGGATGAAATGTACGCAGACCTTATCACTGTCTCAAGTGTAGTCTGGATATCATATGATAAACATTTTAATACAATTATGTTAGGCAATTAAAACCATGTATCTGATGGAAATGTAGGTGTTGCCCTCATCTATAGGGTATGATCAATTTTCTTTCCATAAAAGGGAATTAAGGGCATGGGCCTGTTGATTTATGATATTTTGGGAAGTTGTGTCACAATAGTCCATTAATATGATTGAAGTTAATGTACAATTGTCCAAATGTTTGTGGACAAAGTTGATTGATACTCGCTGTTAGGAACGAAATAATAGTGTCATAACGAAGCTAGCAAATCAAATCATGAAAGACCATAAGTAATTAGATAAATGAGAAATATATTACTCTCTCTGTCTCCATATTATATGAGCATCTTTCTATAAATATTTGTCATATTATATAAACACTTACTAAATTAGGAAATTAATTATTTTTTCCCATTTTACCCCACCATTGATATAATATTTGAAAATTTTAAGAGGATGATTAATTACTTTCACATTCAAAGAATAAACTATTACTGTATTTTATGTATATTTTTTCTAACTTAATTTAATGTACATTGATATAAATAAAGGGTAAAATGGTAAAGTTCACTAGTGTATTAATGAGCTCTTAATCACCATGTAAAATGGAAAGTGTCCATATAATATGGGACATAGGTAGTATACTATAAGAGACAAATATTCAATTCAGTTGAGCCTAATATCCTCCAAGCAAAAGTAGAGAGAGTTTTCCACTATGAAAGAAAAAGAAGAAGTATACAATACTCTGAAGCCCTTAGGACTATATTTGAAGAGTTTTTCCACGTTAAATTTGATGTTTTTTATTTTCTACATCTTTCCACCATAACACTTGTGTTGTTATAAATGGTAAGATGTGCATTAAACTAGGGCATAACTAGAGTTTAGGTCATGAATTTGGCCGAACTCAGTAGCTTTATGCCAAATTAGCAAGTGGAAATTATTCGTATTTTGTTCCAGTCAGATTTTCTTTTTCGAGTCTAACATCATTCTTATTGACAAAATTACAGGCAAATATATATGAGGGTTTCAAGAAGGCCATATCATGGAAGAGCAGCAAGTCAAAGGATTGCTCATCTTATGACTTTCATCACCAGCACTCAATTTAATCTTAGTGGAAAATAGTTTGCTGTTGTTTGTGTAATACTACTGAAAAGTAGAAATCCTTGTTAAGAATGCGTTGTGTTTGGACATGAATTTTACTTGGAAAAGGAATAGAAGTTATGTATTCCCTTTTGAAGTTGAAATGATGAATCAATCTGAAGATTTGCAAATAATATTTCGAGTTTGGGGGGGTGGGGGTTGGTGGTGGTTACGTATCTAAAGGTAAAGTTGCAAAATATGGGGAAAAAAAAAAAGAAGCAACCAGGTAGAGGTTATCATACGTCACATCTTTAGCTTATTGAGAACACGACATTAGATAACAAGGTATGAAGGTTGAATATTTGATTAGAAGGGTAATAGGTAACTAAGGGATCGATTGGTTGGCAATATGTTATCCCGGGATAATTAATCCCGGGATAAGATAGCATAGGATAAGTTATTCCACCAGATAACTTTTCCTATCACTAAGGCAAAAATAGTGGATAATAGTTCAAGGATTACGTTATACCTTCAAATATATTTTATCCCGAAATTATCATAACTTATACCTCACACCAAACAACCCCAAGTGTTGTAATGCATACAATATTGTATAATACTTTTGTGTGGAAGAGGCACAAGGTAGTCTCCTCTTCCCATCTTCTCCTCAGTATTCACATAGTATATTTTTCTTCAATTTCTATATTTTAGTTCATTTACTTTGCTCATCTTGCTATTTTGTTGCCGTCTTTTTCCTTTCAATCCTACTTTGATTATATTTCCTTTGAGCTGTGGATCTAGTGGAAACAACATCTCTACCCAACAAATGTAGGGAAAAGTTTATGTACGTCCTATCTTCCCAAGATCCCTTTTATGGAATTATACTGGATTTGTTGTTGTCGTTTAAGGCAAAAGAGGAGAGTATACTTGCATGAACCAATTTCAAGAGAAAGGGAGCTAATCCAAAGCAATTCAAATGATGAAAAGCCCCCTACAATGAAGGCAATTTCTGAATTCAAACAGCTCCAATACAAAATCATTACTAGTTATCCACAAATGAAGATCTTATTTTCGTTTTTCTGATCAGAATGAACAAAAAAGGGTGTAAATAAGAGTACAATGAGCTCTTTAATGCGAAAAACCTGGCCAGGCGGTTACCCTTGTTTCTTGTCACTTACACCAGCAACCACCTGCAAAACATGGTAAAGGAAGATTTTGTTCAAGTACAGAGTATATGTGGACGCCACATCTTTTCCTTAAGTAAATGAGGGCAACTAAAGTATCTTTATAAATCCAGACGCAACGTCAAATAGATCGCACATGTTTCACTTCATAATCCTCGTTGGACTCTTTCGAGTGTTAAACGCAGCTAACTACACTAGCCAGTAGGGACAAATTGAGGCGATGCAGAAGTTGTGGGAGTTGGTTGATGACAAACACAGCCTGCCAATCTTAATAGTTCACAACTCATATCTTAAATTTGAAGTGGCAAGATGAGAAAAAAACTGTAATATGAAGGATACTGAAAAGCAGAATTAAAACTACTAAAGACATGATTTTTGGAGACCACCGGTTGTTATAGTATGTAGAAACTAGCATAACCTGTTAAAAATTGCCTTACTGCATAAAAGATACAAGCATTATGCATAACCAAGAGCGATATAAACAAGAAAACCATATCTAGCCAGCTGAAAATGACAAGTAAACGTGGAAAAAGAGGAAAAAAAGCACTTGAACTGGTAGGCGCAGTATACTCACATCACTTGGAGCAGGTGAAGGGACTTGCTTGGATGATTCATAAGAATCAAGCATCGGCCTAACAAATGCAGGAAGGAAAAGGCCTGAAAGTTGACAAGACAAGAAAATATAAGACCAACTATTTCCCAGACAAAGTCAAAGCAAACAACAACAATATACCCAGTGGAATCCCACAAGTGGGGTCAAAGTCAAAGTAAACGGCAGGTGGAAAATACAGGTCATAAGTGGATCTCAAAGACAATAACTAACTTGCACTCAACAGTATCTAATTAGGTTCACCCATTCATCATGCCTATTGACCAACTTCTTGATAGGTTATTAGGAAAGGATCTATCACCAAGCATGTTAGTCTCCACTTTCCAGTGCAACAAGGTCATAAGCATTGCCGAAACCCAAAACTTATACAGCAAAGGAATCTACACAAGCCCAAGATTCAGATGAAGAAAAAAATGAGCCACATAAGTTGAAAAGACATGAATAACATATGGCCATACAAATCAGAACCCTCCAAAGCTTTATATGTAAAGGCTTGACCTAATAGCCTGTGCCACACAGGAAAATAATCCACTAAGCACGATTGACACTGACAAGACCGACGTTGTGGAAGAGAGCAAAAACTGGAGTCTATCTTGTATGCCGTCAATATCTCTGCGGAAGAGGAGGCGAATGAGAAGAGAGGGCTTCCTCTTATGCACTCTAAAAGCAGGTGAATGGCTTGATAGTTGCAGAGAGGTACTTCTCCAATTCATTGTCACAGTACCACTGGCTTTTAAACCAACTGGTCAGCCTTAAATTTGAATGCGCCTACTTTAATATTGAACATAAAGTAGAACCTTCAGAGCAAAACTAAAAAAAATAAATTAGCAATATCTACGTTCCATTATATTTAATGATCAACATATTTCAATTATATTTCACATCACACGTAAACCAATTGTTATGCTTTTCTCATTATTTTCTTCTTCTTTTACTTGAATTTGATGCACTTCAGTCGATGATCTTGCAAAACAGCCTCTTTACCTCCACAAGATAGTGATAAGGTCTACGCACACTCTACACTCCCCATACCCCACTTAATGGGATTTCACCAGCTATATTGTTGTTGTGCAAATCACATGTAAAATAATCTTAAGTTGCATTGTGACTAAAATTTAATTATATTGAAAAAAGAAGTACAGAGTTACAAATTTATTAATCCCCCCCCCCCCTTCCAGTTTACGTGGAAGCATTTCCGTTTAGTCTATCCAAAAGGAATGACAATTTTCTAAATTTGGAAATAATTTAACTTAAATTCCCCAATTATCTTTTTAGATCACAAGTTTTAAAAATCTTCTAGATTGCATGTTTAAGATCTCAAGTTCCAAAAGTCTTCCTCTTCCTTAAACTCCATCCCAGTCAATTCTTGTCACAAAAAAATTAAATGGAGGGAATAATAATTACTCCTTCTGTCTCATTTTCTATGACATCTTCCCATTTTTCCGTTCCAAAAAAATTGTCACCTTAATACACAAATATCTAAGAATTATTTTAGACAACAAGTTTCAAAAGTATTCTTTTTTTTCTTAAACACCTTGCTACGTCAAATGGTGTCACATAAAACGTGACAAGAGGGAGTATTAACTTATAAATTAAGATATTATTACTAATATACTTATTAATTGAGCTTAATATAAAGTAATCTTATATGACTTAACCTAGTGAGCTAAGTCAAGCTTCAACAATGTCTATGCTTTAAAACTTTAAATATCATTCCTCAATTAAGAGAACCCCTCATTTCTATTTGTTATACTATTAAGAACCTCAAATATTCCAGGATTCAATTGCAACAATCACAATTCGTTAATCTTCAAATGAGAGGCCAAAAATCAAGGATTAATAGAAGAATTTTGTTTTCTATACCAGTGAAGCTCGAATCTAAAAAGTAATTCACGCAGACAAATGGAATTTTCCCTTTCAAGTAAAGATATTATGATTTGAGGAGAAGAAGAATACCAAAACCGCCGATGAGACAAGAAGCAGCTACTACCGGCTCTTGCACTACGAACATTTTCAATCTCTCCATTACACCCATCTTGGTTCTTCTTCGACGATTCTCCTTTCTCCAATTCTCAATTTTGAGATCAAGGTTTTAGGAAACGGGTTGCCCCTTTTTGTCAAAACAATGACCCGGCCCATACGGATACCTTATTGAAAGGTCAAAATTTCGTTACGCAATTTGTTTTGATATCGTTATTTAACTTGTATTGTATTCATTTTTTTGATATTATATAAAGTCTGTTAATATAAGGCTAAAAACTACATTAAATAAAGATGTAACACTAGTTTCTTTTTGACTTTTGAATGTTAAAGAATTATATTATTTAAAGTTTTAAAAGAATTGTCGAAACTTTTTAAAAATTTATCCTTCATGTGGTTCTTAATTATTTTATATTATTTAGATGAACAGTTTTTAAATAATTAAGAGGGTAGTGAAAAATAATCTTTGATTCATGTTCTTAAATATATTTATTAATATTTGATAACAAACGCAATTTTATTTTTTAATTTGGTGATCATATAAGTACTATTGAAACACGCAATTATTGTTCATAAACGTCCTCAACTAATTCGCACCATGTAAAACCTATTAAATAGAACATATTTTTTTATCTATAATTTTCTTTTTCCCCATTGCTAAAGTCCCAAATTCAAGACTTTTTGTTTAGGAAAGAAAGATTCAATCCATCCCACCACATTATTTGGTGGACGATCGTTTGGATCTTTCTTTCTATTTTTGATAAAATTAAACATATGATATATACAATACTAAAATTAACTTGTTATGTCGCAGCAGCAACAGAATTGCACGTTCGTTTCGTGCGATAAATTGGACAGAATGGCTAGTAGGATAGGGACAAGTTTGGCATCGGCCTTCTTTGCGTCCCTAGAACGCTGTGCGTGCATCACCATTAGAACCTCTCACGACGAAGATGATGATGATGATGAAGAAGAAGCTAAAAATCACGCTCTTTTGTTCATGAAAAATTCTTCTTTCACCCATTCTAAGCTTCCGTCTTCTTGATTTGATTTATTGAGATATGTAGATAGAAAGATATATAACACGGTTATAGATCGGAAAAAGTCAATGAAATTGCTCAATTTTGTCTTTGGTCATTTCATACATATCGTTGTTGTTAACAAATTGTCTCGTATTTACTCCTATGCGGATTAGGATGAGTTTGAAATATATATATAGATTTGGAAAGATGGAAAAATAATTGTTTTTGATCCTAATTTAGTGATTGATCAGGATAATTAAAATTGAGTTTGTTTTCCAGATTTGTTGTAGTTTGGGTCTTGTTTTTTCTGCACTGTGGCAATGGAAATAAAAACCTAAAGATCATTTGTAGAAACAACAACATGTTGGGATGCAAACTCCTCCCACATCGGTTGTAGAAAGAGCAAATGACCAACTTATAAGGTTGAACACAACCCTATTAGTATGAGACTTTTTGGGAGGTGCCCAAAAACAAATTCGTGAGGGTTTGGCCCAAAGCGGACAATATCACACTAATGCGGGGTTGGGGTGAGGGTATGTGCGGTCTCTACAAGTGATATTGGAAGACCAGAGTGATGGATCGACGTGTGCGAAATTCTCGTTGCGTGACAAGACCAAAGATCTGCAAGGGTGTCTTGTATCAAAAGTCTTCCTGTCAAGTAGTGGTATAGATGGCGTGTCCTGTTGGGTGATAACAGCGGTGCAAGATGATTTGACAGATCAGATAGTGTAACCTAACTATCTTGTGTCGAAAGTCTTCCCGACAGGAACAGATGGTCGGACGGCGTATTGTCCTACTAAATACTTAATTTAAAGGAAAAAAGAGATGAAGCAATAAAACATTAGGAAAATATTGAGTAAATATAGTTGTAGTAGAAGAGATGATATACTTTAGGGCCCTCAGGCGTGCACAAACTTCTTATGATTTTGAGTGACAAAAAATGTCTAGTAAAGGCCACACACACAAATCTTTTTATAATTTCCTTTTGGTTGTCTTTAAATATAATAACCTCATGCACCATTCTTCTTTGCTTAACTTCATTTCTTTTTTAGATGTCCCTAATAATATTGTCATCTCACGTGTTGCCAATTTTCTACTTCTTTATAAACGTCTCTCAGTCATTGAATTTATCAGAAATAACCTCCCTACTATTATAAGGTAGAAACAAAATATGTATGCGTACATACTACCCTCTCCAAACGTTACCTATAGGATTATATTGAATTTTTTGTGGTTGTTTAAACATTTCTCAATTGTCTTATTATCCTATTGTTGTTGGTATTTGTTGTTGTATGTTACTATAGTTTCTTTTTAATCTTTCTGAGTTGCCGATATCTCTCTACTATTACAAGGTACAAGTAAAATAAATATGCATGCATGCATACACACTATCTTCTTCAGATCCTACCTGTAGAATTATATTGATTTTTTTATAGTTGTTTAAACGTCTCTCAATCATCTTATTATCCTATTGTTGTTACTGTTTGGTGTTGTCGTTACTACTTTTTTTAATCTCTCAAAAACAATTTCCTTATCATTATAAAGTAGAAATAAGGTACATGAGCATATACACTACCCCTTCCTAGAACTCACCTACGGGATTACATAGAATTTGCTGTTTAAATGCCTCTCAACCATACACACGGAACCCCACTTTGACCATTAGAGGTGGATCAAAGATTTAATTCTTTTATAGGTAATTTGAGCTTAGAATTTTATCATAACTTATTTGATTTATTTAGTTTGAAATCATATTTTTTTACTTAGTTAGCAGAGAATTTAATGTGTGTATATAGAATCTGAATCAAAGCTACTCGATTGTGATGAATCCACAAGTATTAACACTTTATATAGGCCCTCCTAATTTATTTTTTTTAACCATGTTCAACTTGTTGCCCATTCCATTGTAAAGTAGCTAATTAGACAATAATTTTGTGGATTATGGCCAATAAAGGTATACAAACACCAAGAGATTAATCATCCTTTCTATTTAACTGATATTCACGTTATAAAACTAATAATCTATCTAATTTCTGTTCCACACTTTCTATCTCAGAACGTCTCAAAATGTTTATTAGACTTCAATAACACCTAAATATACGTAGAAGCAATACATATATACATTAAAAATAAATTTGGCCTTGCCTTACATATACACATACTTTTTCTGACGAATGGAGTTCAGATGAATCCCTTGCATCCCTAGCTCCGCCCCTGCTTATAGAGTGACTTGTGGGCGAGGGGCGGGTTATAACAAACATGTTGCTTTTATGTACTGGTATGTTACCAAGTAAGAAAAGAATGCTGAATGTTTAGGGACTATAATGAGCTAGCTATACATAATAATTGGGGGAAGAAAAAAAGAAGAAGAAGAAGAAGAAAAGAAACCAGAACTTTGCTCACCAATGAGCATAATTTATGAATAAAGATTTCCCCAACAACTTATTATTACAAAACCATGTGAGAGGAATCATGGAAGTTATCAAATATAAACATACCAAGCCAACATCTTATAATTTCTCTTCCTTGTATATATATTCATCAAGCTTTTAGTCTTATAACATGTCAATCTCCTTTTATTCTCCCAACTCTCAACATGACAAACTTAGTCACTGCTTTGTTAATATACTTCTGCTTACACTTGTTTCTCTACAGTAATCACAGCAACTATGTTATGGGTTTTGCATCGCATCGACTAGGACGCAGCTCAACAAGATTCTATGATTTCAAGGTTTATTTTGCTTTTATTAAACAAGTGGTATGAATCACTTGTCACATAATTCTTCTTTTTTTGTTTTTCAGGTGCAAACTACTAGGATTACTAAGTTATGTAACACCAGAGACATTCCAACCATCAATGGAATGTATCCAGGTCCAGTTGTTTATGCTCAAGAAGATGATAAAGTTATCGTCAAAGTTACCAATGAATCTCCATACAACATCACAATCCACTGGTAAGTGATACTAAAGAAAATCTTAATTTTCTTCCATTTCTTTTATCATTTTCACATATAATGACAAATTAAGCTTACCTGAGCTTCCAAGATTTCATCAGGCATGGCATCCGGCAGAAGCTATCATGTTGGTATGATGGCCCTTCGTACATTACACAGTGCCCTATACAAACTGGACAAAACTTCACGTATGAGTTCACTCTGACGCAACAGAAAGGAACATTTTTCTGGCACGCTCATGTTTCGTGGCTTAGAGCCACTATTTATGGTGCCATTGTTGTTTACCCTAAGAAGGGCGTTCCTTACCCTTTCAAGTTCCCCTATGAAGAGCATATCATTCTTTTAGGTACATTGATTCAATATAGTTCTCTTTCTTTTCCAGAAGAATCTAAGTTCTGAAGAACTTAAACTCTTTATTTCCAGAGAGCTTCTCAAGAGATATAACTTATATACACAGCTTTTTTGCTACCCTCAAACTTGGGAATATACAGGAGAGTATTGGATGAAAGACATGGTGCAAATTGAGCAGGAAGTTTTAGCTAGTGGCGGAGCCCCGCCACCAGCTGATGCTTTTACCATCAATGGCCAACCCGGGCCTAATTATAATTGCTCTGCTAATGGTAATGTTTTACATTCATTACTCAAACTTTTTACTCCAAGAACAGTGAAAAACGACAAAAGTTGCATCATTAACTGTCATAATTGTTACTCCTTCCATCCCAATTAATGTGATGCACTTTTGACTTGACACGGACTTTAAGAAAGATAGTACTAAGACTTTTGCGGTCCAAAACATGCGATAGATAATTGTGTAGCTATAAATCATCACATCAAAGATAAAATGAGAAGTTTCAATTCAAACTGTTTTTAACTATAGAAATGTATCATTCTTTTTTATATCAAACTATACGAGAAAGTGCATCACATAAATTGGAACAGGAGTACTCTTTAACTGTTTCTGTTGGCTAAAATATGTCATGATTTGTTTCAGATATTTATAAAATAGATGTGGTTCCTGGGAAGACATACTTGTTAAGGTTGATCAATGCAGCTTTGAACCAGGAGCATTTTTTTTCCATTGCAAATCATAGATTGACAATTGTTGAAGTTGATGCAGAATACACAAAGCCATTGACTACGGACCCAGTCATGCTAGGGCCAGGTCAAACCCTAAACGTCCTAGTCACAGCAGATAAACCTATAGCAAGATATTCAATGGCCATGGGACCTTATCAATCTGCTAAGAATGTCTCATTTCAAAACATAACATCAATAGCTTACTTTCAGTATTTTGGCGCCACAGCAAATGATTTAAGTTTACCTGCAGCTTTACCACGTTTTGACGATAATCTTGCTGCTAAGACAGTCATGGACGGGCTTAGAAGTCTTAATCCTGTTACTGTTCCTAAAGATATTGACAGCAACCTATTCATTACAATTGGACTAAATGTGCAAAAATGCTGGTCCAAGAATCCCCAAAAAGATTGTCAAGCTAAAGGGGGTGGAGTCATGGCTGCTTCTATGAATAACATCAGCTTTAGTAAACCTAACGTCTCAATTTTGGAAGCTTACTACAAGAACATCAGTGGGTACTTCACTCAAGATTTTCCTGGGGTACCCCTGAAGTTTTATGATTTTGTGAATGGGGCACCTAATAACCCTCCTAATGACACAAATTCTCTGAATGGAACTAGGACGTATGTCCTTGACTATGGGACCAAGGTTCAAATGATCCTACAGGACACCAGCACCATCTCCACGGAGAACCACCCTATTCATCTTCATGGCTACAGTTTTTACGTTGTAGGTTATGGTATCGGAAACTATGATCCCGATATAGCCAACTTCAATCTGGTGGATCCACCATACATGAACACAATTGGAGTTCCAGTAGGTGGATGGGCTGCCATTAGATTCGTTGCTGACAATCCAGGTAATAAATTAGAAACTAAACTGATCTCTTAATTATCACAGTGCATTGTACTTAACTCACGGATGGACCATTTTCATGCATAGGGGCATGGTTTATGCACTGCCATTTGGAGATACATTTATCTTGGGGCTTATCAGTGGTGCTCATTGTGAAGAATGGGGAAGGGCCATTAGAAAGACTTCCTAATCCTCCTGCAGACTTGCCCAGATGCTAGACATACATGTGTTTATTAGGGTGGACGTTGACAACAACAAACCTGGAAAGTTTATATGTCTCTAATTGGAGATTCTTTGATCCACCAAGTGTGCAATAGCCGATACACTGCATTTCTTTTTTTCAAAGAATTGGGATTTGTTGACATGTATAAGTTTGTGTAATAGAATTGGAACTTGTCTTTCCTGTTCATCCGTTTGTCTTTTGCATCATGACAAAGCTTCCTTTAAGCGGCATAGAGACATACGCAGGTAGGTAGGATTTTGGATACAGGAAATTGGAAAATGATTGATCACTACTAAGAAATATAATAAAAAGCCAAATAGTAAGTATGGCGACAGAGAACCTGTCAGGCAGTCGCATTTTCTCTTCTAAGCTTACTAAGAACAAAAACCGGTAAATCCAAACATATAGGCAGTAGATAACTAATTAATTACCTAAAAAACACAGCTTTACATTTTCTTCAAGTACAACTGGCAAGCATTTCGGCCATTCAAATTGTCACAGCATTTCAACCATAAACTGTCAATTTATAGATCGATAAATCACAACACACGAGATAGAAAAGAACGGATCCTATTGAAGAAATTCGAAAGATACCAGCATTCTCCAAACAAAATGTTCTGAATATAGGGTGGCTTCCAGCAAGGGACAAAGAATACCCGGGACCACAAACAGAAAGTGAAGCATTAGAGGTTAGGTAGAGGTACCTTAGTAAGCATGTGCTTCAAATTCAGCTGATTTCTTTCGTCCAGAACTGTGAAATCTAAGTCTCAGAAGCAAAATCGTGGTTCAAAACATAGATCATCATAGCACACATCAGAAGTAGAGTACACTATGAGAAAAATAGAAGAGGTCTTAAGTATCCAGGTATGCAAAACCATGACGAATTTAACAAATAGAGTTTTCCAATCTCTCATGATTCTGACGTCAAATTTCTATAATGTAATGGAGATCGTATTACATATGAAATATTTTAGTCAATTCAGTCAAAGAAAACAATGTTCTGTTCAAAATTATCTTGAATAATACTAAAAAGATTCATCACAGTGCATATACCAATAGTCTGATTGGGATACTCTGTAAGTTGACAAATCAAATATTATGGGTTGACTTTATTTTGTGTCCAGAAGTTCTCACCATTGACACTTTGTGCAGTAGTAAATGCTAGCCTCTCATTACTCTTCAAGTTCAGATAATCAACCTGTAAGTAACACAAACAATTAAAAGTTACAGATGTACATTTTCTTTCATAAGAGTTGCATGCCCAGGGGAAAACTCAGACCTGCTCGGGGTCCAGAACTAGAAGGCAGAATGCATCAACTGGACCAGTAGAGGCATCTAATGAATCGTTTGATGGTTGTTCATCTAGAGAAGGAAGCCCTGGAGTAGGCCCCAAAAATTGTAGTCTTGATCTCACAGAACCAGCAAACCAAGCTGCCTCTCTTTGCTGAATTGTTATTATCAGAATATAAAGAAGAAGATATGTTATTTACTAAGAGAAAAAATTGAGACAGCGAGATTAGTTTTTGCATCAAGTCGATGAACTAGCCGCAGATAGTGAGATCTCTGCTTTACAAAATCAATATCAATATCTTACATATACAAGGCATCTCAACAAGTGGCCAGCTACGAAGCTAATCTCATTTGAAGCACTAAGCAATGTTAATAACCTTTGAGATGTTCTGGACTGATCATGATTTTTATGAAGTCTTGTACCCTATTATTTTGAGTAATTTCACATGTTTGAAACAATCAACGGAATTAAATACAAAACCTGAACATATGGATTGCTAGATAATTCAAGGTATCTACAGAAGAGCCACCACCATTTTACAATACGATATTTGCCAAAATGCTCTTAGTAGAATCAGAAATGCACAGTAATTGAAACATAGAAAGTGACGAATACAGCAAGTTTCTGAATGCATTAGTTGCATTTGGAGCTTTTAATACAGCTTAAAATGAGTGAGTGACACTTAATTCTAGATAGAGGCATTTGCTCTGAAACTGGAGGTGATTGCTAGTCTTAGATATATCACTAGTAGAACAAAAAATAAACTCACAAATCATCACATGTATAGGTAAAAATAACATGAAATAGTAAAGATTTCCAGAATTACCCTAAGTTTATCTGGGTCAGAATTTGATGCATCAATCATATCGACTCTTCCATGAATTCTGAATTGTTCCCAAGTTTCAGTGAAATACCAGCAGACCTGATTCATTACCATATTTGTTCAAACAGCGACGGATTAATTACAGAATGTTCCACATTTTGCAAAAGTCGTACAGGAAGCAACTCTGTTGTGCATTTATACATTAGGCACTAAGGCCCAATTCAGAAGCCATAAAAAAGAAAGGAGCTGAATCGTTTTATATCTCTTCAGCAATATTGAATTAACAAAGTATCAAATACCTCTGCAAATGGGCAATGCTTAAGATCTTCAATCTGCACTGAGTCAAGTAAACCATCATCAGTTCTAAGCATAATTCACAACTTAATGGCAACAACAACAACATATCCAATGTAATTTCACAAGAGGGGCCTGAGCAGGGTGGCATATATGTAGCCTTACCCCTACCTTGTGACAGTAGAGAGGCTATTTCCAATAGACCCTCAGCTCAAGTAAAGTATGTAAGAAAATACAGTAGTGAAGAAGTCATGCCAAAAACAATAAAAAAGAGAATAGTAGCAACAAGAAGTAATATGATAACCGAAGCAAAGCAAACAATAATTAATCGTAATAAAATCAAAGAATAAGCTAGTCGTAAAGAAATAATAACAATATTGATAAGGGATCACAACTTGAATCCCCTTTATAAAAATTCTGGCTCCACCACTACTACCATCATAAGATATGAATTCTTTTCTTTTTTCTTAATTTTCTTACCCTTCCTTAGGATCTCTCACCCTTACCAACATGGGTTGTGATGCTCTGGTGGAAGTGTTTTACTCTTAACCAGAAGTCTCGGTTCGAGCTCTGGGAATGAAAAAAATCCTGTTGGAAGTGTCACCCCCAAATGAGCCGTGCAATGTGCAATCCGAATTTAATTGGGCTCCACGGACATTGGGTGAGAAACCAAAAAAAAGGATCTCTCACCCTTTTCTCTCTCTTGGTACTCGAACCAAGCATGCTTACTATCCGAGGAACCCCTCTCACATAAATTCTTGAAAGTTGGGAACTTTATAAAAATTAAAGGGTGTCAAACAATTCTTTAACATTTTTAACAAAAAAACAGTCAATTTGCCCTAATCTGGAAAAGGGCATTATAACAATACACACCTTACGGCTTCGTGAGTCAGTATTAATTTGAATCTTATCAGTACCATCCTGAAACCCTCTGCAAAAAAAAAAAATTACCTAGAACGATAAAAATGAAGAAATCACTGAATTCAGCATTTAAAGAGTGAAAAGACACCTGAAGACTACAGTTCGATTAGAGGGTCTTCCATTGGATCCAACAGTTGCCTAATGCAAGAAGCATAAGTAGATCAGAAATAACAAAAAAATACATTGGAATGAAGGAGAAAAAAAAAGCAGGAATTGGTACGAGCTGAAAGTAAGTGGAATGCTTAAGATGGGAATTGGCGTTGATGGAGTTGAGAAGAAGCTGCTTCCATGGTGCCATTGATGTTGCTGAGCTACTCATTTTTCCCAGATTTTTCACCAATTCTTTTGGGCAAATGCACAAACTAATTTAAATTTCACTCAACCAATTGGGTGTCCACGCCGTCGATTCGATTTGATTTTTTATTAGATAAAAGTTCATGCGGGCTCTGTCCATTACCGTTATGATTCATATTAACTTGACAAATTGCACGGCTATCGTGCCGGCGACATATCATTTAAATTTCTGTCAACTTTGGACGGTAGGATAGTGGATTAGGTGTTTGCATGGTTAATTTGGTTCGATTTTATATATTATAAATTTGATTTATTAATTTTTAATTTTTAAATATATTAAGTTAATAAAATAATTTTTATGAATTTTTGATATATTGATTTTCAATTTATTTATTTTAAGTCTTTAATGGTTTAGTTTTTGATTTACCTGATAAAAATGATAATAAGAATTTACATTAATTAAAGCAAATAGAGTATAAAAACTATGTTACATACTTGTAAAAACTATGTTACATACTTACAAATTAAAATACTAAAGTGGATAGCTAATCACTTAATCATCATAAATATTAAAATAGGTAAGTATTGTTATAGTGTTATATTATTATTAAATTATTAATATTTAATATTTACGAAAGGGTAAAATAGTAAATTAATCTTATTGAGTTATCGATTTATCCAATAGTAAAAATTGATATCGAACTGATAATCTAATAATTTTTTTTAAAAAAAAGCATTAAAATCTCGATAACCTAATAACAATAGATCAATAACATTTTTATCGAATCAGTTCAATCTATCAATAGGTTCGATTTTTGCACACTCATACTACTCATCAATGTTAAATTATTAACATGGTTTTTCCCTTTTCCTTTGGGTAATATAACATGCTGCTGCGTTTGTTTTATTTTACTGATTCCTCAATTAAAAATATTTTTTCTCTTCATTTTCATTTTTAAAATTTTTTATTATTATTTTATCCTATAAAGTGATAATTGTTAAAGTTAGAATTCCAAAGCATTAAAAGGATTAATTTAATAAAATACATTTATAATTAAAATTTTCTCAAGGAATATGTCAGAACAACGTGAATTAAGTAATATAAAACAATATGAGTATTATTAAAATAATATGGGGAAAATGCACAAGTACTCTCTCAAACTATAACCAAAATTCCAGAGACATACTTAAATTTTAACTTGGTCCTATTACCCTTCTGAACTTATTTTTTCGTAATTAAATACCCCTTATTTGTCTACTTAACACACCTAACCAGCTAAATTATATTGTTTGTAGTACACATGCAGACCTCACATACCACGTAGGCAAAGAAGGGACACTAAATTACGAAAAAATAAGTTCAGAAGTCAAAGATTTGGCCCCCTTGCATGAACACACTTTGCACAGATATTGCACAACTACACAATCGAAAAAATGAGTACTATTTTTTATTTCGTTATATGTGTATATCCAATATAAACATTTGAGTACTATTTTTTATTTCGTTATATATGTATGCAATATAAACATTTTAATCAAGTTTTGAAAGAAAAAGAACTAGAAGATCGGAATTTCTTACTTGAAGTCAAGTAGCGGGTCGTGATATATTACTCTCAAATTTTCTCCGCTAATTTTTTTGATCTAAAAATAAACACTGACATTTTTTTTAGCTCGAACATATCCCAAAAACTAAAATCAAATTATATAATAAAATTTGGAGATATAAAATAGTTATTATTTTTAAGTTTATGTGTTATTTTTTTATAAGCAAACTTTAGATAAATATTTTGAGTTATTAAAAATTGTAACATAAAATGCACAACTATTTCCTCCCCCCCCCCCCCCCCGACAATAACCAAAATTGCAGAACCACACTTAAACTTTTACTTGGTCTTATTACCCCCACTGAACCTATTTTTTTCGTAATTTAATGCACTTTATTTATCCTTAACCACACGTCTAAGTTTTTGTGTGTAATACACCCATGGACCCTACATGCCATGTAGGCAAAGAAGGAGCATTAAATTACAAAAAAAAAAAAGTTTAGGGGGTTAATAAGACCAAGTTAAAGTTTAAGTGTGTTTTTGAGATTTTGATTATAGTTTGGGGAAGTATTTGTGCATTTTCCCAAATATTATGTGTATAGAATATACTTAGCTAGAAGTGTGTTCAGGATTTCGAGATAATGGGTGCATTATTATGAAAAGGTGAATCTAAGATACAAATTTGATGAGATTGACATGCTTCCAAGTTCCAATTACTACTAAGAGAAGTTTTACTTGATTTTAGATAGAAAAATAAAGCAAAATAGATATAAAATTCAAATTTCTAATTTTACTTAGACAGGTAAATCTAATCATTATCGTATTATATGATATTTCGAGTGTGGATTCACATATCTATATTTAAATATTTTTTTTAAAAAAAATATAACACTATTATATATGATCTCGGGAGGGAAACATGAGTTTATGTAAATCTGGTAAACCCCTTCGGCATGTGCGATTTTGTGGCACATTTTAACTTAGTATAAAATATCATTCTAGTAGATGTACAAAATATCATTCTCCCTACATCCCATTTTGTGGTACATTTTGACTTGGCATGATAGCTAAAAGAAAAGATAAAATGTCGTAAAAAAAAAAAGCATTCAATGGCCCCAAGGCAAACAAGTAATGAACTTTTATTATAGACAATTTGTTGCCAAGAAGCTAAAAAATAATTTTAAGGAAAGCACAAAGCAAAATCAAGCAGGAATGATATAGATTTTCTGCACTACAATCTTGTATTGCAGAAAATAGACTCCGCGATTAAATGAACAACACTCCCATAATATTAAATTTAGGCATACTACATGAACACACACTCAAACTTGTCGTCAACCAGTAAGTAAACATTCCAACTTTGAGTATGTACATCTAGACACTTCAACTTGTTTTCACTGTATCAGTTGAACACTCCAACTTACAAAATGATAATCTAGACACCTCCAAATTTTTTGCACCACATTAGCATTAGGTGTCCACGAGAAACAGTGAGAACGAATTGGAGTATACAATTGTCAGTTAAAACTAAGTTGAAGTGTCTAAATGTGCACTCTCAAGCTCAGAGTGCTTACTCACCAGCCGAAGCCAAGTTTGAATGTATTGTTAACTGTCAACTTAAAGTAGGATCATTACCTCTCACACATGGATAACCAAAAAGCAGTTTCTGGACAACATGTATGATATATAAGCAAAAACAGTAACTTCGTCATAAAACGATTCAAAATCAAGAATACTCTGTGTGTAAGACGATGACATTGATGTCACCTAGCAGTTCCCTGATTTGAAGTTTTGTGTTCATGACTGCTTCCTTAGCCAAGCTTCTCTGCCAGGTTTTCAACTGCTACTTTGACAACATCACTTCGAACGCCAATGTCAGTTGCATATCTATTCATACAATACATCCCTGCTGTTACTGTGGCCACACCAACGGGACTAGGAATTAGCAATTTCAGAGGAGAGGAAAGAAGAGCAGCCAAAGGAGCACCGATGATAGAAGAAGCTTGTCCGCTACTTCCAACACCGTGCTTATCACCTGTCAGAAGGCCTGTTTTGCAGTACAGGGCAAAGTCCTCACAGTTGTTAAGGAACACGTTATAGTTCCCGAATCCATTTTGAAGAAGATACATCGCTCGGTGTATGGTCATCTCTGGACGGTCTGATGCTGCAGTAGTGCAAGTGCCCCCTCGCACTCTGGTAAGGAAATAAGATGGGCTTACTCCATAATCAAAGATGTAGAGTGAACCATCGCGGAGAAAGCAATCCAGACAAGAAAGAACGACACCACTGTTAGGTTCTTTAACATACACATATCAATGGTTCATAATGAATCTCCACAGATACAAGTGAGCCACTTCAACACTAATTCGTTCAAGATCACTAACAAGCCAGATACATATATAAACCTCCATACATAAAGGTCAGATATTTCATCATCAACAGCATCAGAAAACGCCTCGAGATGGTTAAAATGGACCACTTTGCTTCCACCAACAAAAATACCTATGAATATCATGTTTTCAGAAGACTCAATACATAAAAAAAAGAATAGTACTGGTTTGCATGAAGAAAACTTTACCTTGCTATTCAACACTAATTTGAGCATGTGATTTAAAGGACTATAAAAAAATGGACTTGTATATCATAGTGATTGCAGCTGACCATTTTGGAAAATGTAATATTCTTTTTTGTGTAGATAAGAAGAAGGGAGATCAGCCACATTTTAGATCAACCAAGGAAACATAATAGAAAGTGTATAAGATTTTAAAAGATTCCACATGCCAGATTTATGGTTCAATCCCGTTCACATGATAACTCATGATATTCCAGAACTCATAGACATGAAGTATCTGCTTCATATTTTACATCATAGAAAAGCATAATAGAGGAGTCATGAAGAAAAATTACAAGAAAGTATGCATCTCGAGAGACCATCACATGTTCACACAAAAAAAGTGACGATGTGTTAGCCTCAGAAGCAGTCTTATGGAATGTTAGAGTTGAACAAGTACAGATAAGAAGCATCAACAAGTAGACCACACCATGTCAAACATATAATGCAAAAACTCCAGAAGACCACCTCTCGCCTATCAATCCACTAAAATGTCTAGCTTTACCATCAATCATCATTTTGTGTTGTGAAGAACCTGTATTGTTTCAACGTAATTTTTTCAGCAAAAGTAGTTGAAATAATTCAATCATAGTCTGGTTTAAACATGCTGAGATAACACTCTGGTGCCTCTGTCAAATTCAGATAAACAGCTCTCTTGGCTACAAAATGAGAATTTAGTAGCCATAATGTAGAAATCAGCATATCTATTTTTTTTAACTAAATTTGCCTGAAGGAGATACTTTTGGATCCAACTTGAAATTGCAGTTTCCTTTAATTATGTTAACCAGGCAATAGGGACACAAGAATATTGTTTAGCAGTTAGCACCTTGTGATTATAATGATACTTCAAAAAGATTAAGCACTACTTTTTAGGTTCAGTTAAGGCAACTTTGTCAAACATAAGGATATCGACACTCATTTCACAAATCTTCTTTCTATAAGTAGCAACATATAGACCCTAATTGGCCATAGATCTGAAATCGTTCTTCATTGATCTCATATTGTCTTAGTCCGAGCATTGAATTAAACAGACTCACCCATGTTATTCATGTTCCTTTGATGAGCCTTCACTATAGATTTTTTGCTTTCATAGAACAACTAGATAAACCAACTGTTGATAACATTACTAAATTCAATTTACTTGCTTTTGAAATCCCATGCAGACCATGATTTTAGCCAGACAGATATCTGAACCTCCATCATGAAATCACGAAACCTGTCATCCTGCTGCAGGCAATATCTACTGAGACAATAACTATATCCAAAATCTCATGCAATCAATGGATACACTGTTATCAATCTTTGGCCTAACTCAACAACAAAAGCTTGCACAAGGGGTGAGCTTGTCCAAGCCATCTCATAATTGACTGACGTTGGACCTCTTTAACATACACATATCAATGGTTCATAATGAATCTCCACAGATACAAGTGAGCCACTTCAACACTAATTCGTTCAAGATCACTAACAAGCCAGATACATATATAAACCTCCATACATAGATAAAGAATAAGCTACTCATTGGCTCATTGCCTGTTAGGATCAAGTGCGTACCATTATGCCAAAAGCTATAGCTGATAGCAAAGACGCAACTTTATTTCTTAACCAAGTCCACCATGCAAGTGTCATGTTCGATCATGACTCCGACCCAGGCCACCCCAGCCCCCTCATGGGCCTTGCCATAGGCAGGATGTTGACATTACCCAACATTGCCTAATGACAAAATTAAAATTCTGATGCAGGTAAAGTATGCCCAATTTAGGAAACAATCTCTCTACCTCCCAACACAGAAGTAAGTTCTGCGTACACGCTAGCCTCCCCAGACCCCACTTATGGGATTAAACTGGGTATATTGTCTTTGTAAATTATACCCAATTTGAAGGCACAATGAAGACATGTACATCTAATTAGGTTCAGTAATTCACATGATAAAACACAAATCTTGACTGTCAAAACCAAATGAAAACATTCAAAAACGAGAAATCACAGATACCAACAGCCTCCTAAGAAGAAAACTGGAATAAACTAAACACATAAACCAAAGTACACAAAGAAGAAGCAAAAATGAACTTTTTTTCCTTTCCTGATTTTTTGTAAAATTACCATGGTGGGAGTAAGCAAAAACAGCTCTGTAAGTGTAAATATGGTCTCCTGGCTTGATCTCATTCCTCCCCACTTTGTTTGTCAACAACCCCATTTTTTCAGTTCTTGAAAACAATGGAGTAGTTTGCAGAAAGTATGAATCTTTTTAGAAATCCAAGATAGACCCACAACAAATCTTTGATTAATCATGCAGATGGACACATTTGATAGTTAATAATAAGAAAATAGAGAAAATGTGTCGGAATCTGAGTGACCCATTGATTTGCTCAACAACTGTTAGTAATGGAAAAAGATGGGTACATTATACTAATAAAATCCATGACATGATGATGATGATGATATGATGAGTCTGCATGCTTGATCCTTTTTCGTTTTCATCTTTAACTATTTTATATGCTACTGAAGTTGAGTGAAAATGGTTGGAATTTGCTGGGAAGAAGGGTGATATTGGATTCTGGTTAAGTGGGGTGTTTTGCCTTTCATTAGCAAGAAAATCAGGATGCAGGTTGAGATGTATGCATGGATATGTCAGGAGTGATAAAATTAGGAATGAGATCATTTGGGAGAAGTTAGAAGTGGTTTCTATGACTGACAAGACGAGGAAAATGAAATTGTGTTGGTTTGGACATGTACGGAGAAGAAGTACTCATACTCTTAGTAGTAGGAAGTAGTTTAAGAGGTTGGATTTAGGGGTTACACGAAGGGGTAGAGGTAGATGGAAGAAATATTGGGGGAGGTGATCAGACGAGATATGACGAAACTAATCTCACCTATGACATACCTTAGATAGAAAGGAGTGGAGGTTGCAAATTAGAGTAGCAGACCAATAGAGTAACCGGGGTAGATTGATATCTAGACTTGGGGTATAGTAGTGTAGTAGGATTAGTCATGTCTTTATATCCTGTATTGTCATTACTCGTCTTATATATGTTAAATTTGTCGTATTTACATATAATGTGTTTTTCGTTATCAATCGTTCTTCCTTTTTTTTCTTTTTCTTTTCTTTTTTCTTTTTTTTTCCATGTTTAGTTTATTCTGCCTATGAATTTTTGAGACGAGGGTTCACAGGAAACAACTTCTCTACCTCTGTGAGGTAGTGATAAGGTCTGCGTACATTTTATCCTCCGCAGACTCCACGTGTGAATTCCACTAAGTATATGTTGTTGTTGTAATATCACACATCCATATTGAATGATAAACTTGTAAGAAAACTAAAATATAAGATAGAACTATTTTGAAGCTAGGATAGAAGATAAAATAAAATTATTAAATAACAAGTACAAAGAAAATAAAATTAAAAAATTTACTATTAAGATAATGATGCGATCGCACTAAATTAGTAGTTACACAAAATGAATCTTTTTATTAGATACGATACAATAAAATTTAAGTAAAAATAGAAGTAAGTATTGTATCTAAATTAATCGATCAATATAATGGATAACAAACATCCAAACTAGGTGTAATATCTTGATTATGTGAAGCAACATTTATTTAGTAACAAACTGAAAAAAAAAGAAGTGAAAGGCTACTTATTTTGAAATGAAAGAAATATTATTGTATCATAGTATATATTGCTTACATTTTTAAGATATACAATAGTTTTTGTATTGTATATCTTCAGTGATACAAAATGTGAATGCAGTGACAACAACAACAATAACATATTCAATGAAATCTCACAAGTGAGGTCTGAAGAGGGTAAAATGTACGCATACCTTATCACTACCTAAGTAGAGAGGCTGTTTAACATGTATATATAAATTTTCAAGTAATGATTGTTCTAATGAAATTGGTTTCTAGCATATGGTCCAAGTCAACCAAATTAATTAACATTACATGAAATATATACAAAGCTATTATTTTAAACTTTTTTTAGGTTTTTTCTAATAGGAATTAGATATATAGCCAAGTCATTCATGACCTCAGGAAAATGGAAGCAGGTAGCTTCTGGCCTTGACAAATTCAATATTATTGCTCCATTAATTAATTAATTTCTGCTTCTTATATTTTTTTTTAAATTAAAATTTAAATCAAATAATTTTTTTATTGATCCTATTAATTACAAGAAGGTATAAATTAGTCTTTTGAAGTCTTGTAATTTTTATTTATCCGTGATCTAGAGTATATAACAAATTATTATAAAATTTTATTCATTACCTCTCGTGAGAGAATGATTCACTAATAATTCTTTCTTTGTAAAATACGAAATAACATAAACTTAAATTTTTTAAAGTAAATTCAAAAAACATTACAGTATTAATTATTTAATTTTCATATTCAGAGAAAATATTTTAATAATAATTATGGATATTAAAATCTCTCAATTAAAAAAAATCTTTATTTAAATATTTCGTGCTTTGTATAACATCAACAGCGGGGATAGCTCAGTTGGGAGAGTGTCAGACTGAAGATTTGAAGGTCACGTGTTTGATCCACGTTCACTGCATTTCTTTTTCTTTTTCGAATTTTAATCATTTTCTTCTTAATTTTTTTTTTCAAGAAATTCAAAATATAAAAAAATAAAAATACGTTAGAAGTAAAAAGATTTAACGTTTATATATGTACACATACTTATATATAACAATATAATTTTTTGACAAATGAAATTCTAATTAAAACGACATTTCATATATAGTGTTATATATTTTGTATTTGTGCTCATATAAGTGTACTCATTCTTATTCAATATCTCTATAATAAAATACACCATATTCGCATGCATAATACGTGTATTCAGATAAATTTAATATTTTTGTAGTTGATCAATATCCGCGCGCATACACAACAATATAGTGAAATACACTACATTTGGACTCATAACAAGTGCATCTAAGTGTATATATTATCTCTGTAATGAAATACATGCATCGTATCTGAACACATAATAGTATTGAAAATTCGTATTGCATGCCTAATAAGAGTATTTGCAGATAGACAATATTTTTGCCTAACTATATTCATGCTGCTAATAAGTATATCCACGCGTATCTGCCATAAAACTCTAAATTTTTGGATGATACATACTCTATACTTCAAGTATTTATATCAAATCATGTAAATTTATTATAGTTAATTGATCAATAAAGTCAGAATACATATTAATTAATAATGATAAGATATTTACAAAAAATTACGCACAACACACATATGATATTGTAACGGATCGGCCCAGCACGGTGAGATATTGTCTGCTCTTGGGCCTGGCCCATCACGGATTTGTCCCTTTGGGCTCACCCCAAAAGGGACAAATCCGTGATGGGTCAGGCCCAAGAGCGGACAATATCTCAGAGTGTTGGCCCAGTCTGTTACAGATGGTATCGGAGCCGACTCTCACCTAGTACGGTGGTGGGTGAGCCCTCGGCGAGGACGCTGAGTCCCTACGGGGGGTGAGTGCCTGGGCTGTGTGCGGGGCTCACTTAGGCAAGATTCTCACATCGAAAAAGAGAGGGAGAGTTTTGAGCTATTTAAGTAAATGACTGATCTATATACTGTGAGACGCCTTTTAGGGTGAAACCCCCGAAGGGACAAAACCGTGATAGGCTAGGCCGATCCGTTGCAGATATATCTATTAACATAATGTAAACACTGAATACGAATAATACAAGGGGGGGTGTATTGCGGTCCACCCTAGCTAGTAGTTATTAGTATGGTATTACTTCATAATGTATAATAATGAGTAATTAATTATCATAAGATTATCTAAGACAATTAAATAGCCAATCCCATCCTTATCAACACCTAATTATTTTTATTTATCTAATATTGGTTGATTGCACTTGCAATCTACTACTTATTAATTTGTTAATTAATCTTCAATCAAGCATTTCATTTTCTTATTATTCCTTTCTCTTTCATCTCATTTTCAATCTAATTATTGATGCCGTCCAACTTATACAAAGATTTTCCTTCAAGCAAGCAAGAAACTAATCTTTCTACATATTAATTGACATTTAACACTAATCAAGCTTTAATTACTTATTGATCCTTTTGTTTAGAGAGATAATTCAATTTTTTTCAACATATATGGATGAAGGATTAGTGGGTCCAAGGATATATAGTTGCTGTAAATGCAGAAATCATATTGCTCTTCATGATGATATTGTCTCCAAAAAATTTCAGGTTATGATTTTTCTTTCAATTAATCTAAAGTTTTCCTTTTTTATTTTTCTTCCTTCCTTCCCTTATTTTGAAACGATTATGATCAGATATGAATGCAGAATTTAAATTTAATATTTTTATATTAGAAGTGGAGTTAAAAAGAAAATTATGAAATTTTCAATTTGAATTCTATATTGATATTAAGAAAATTATTTAATATAAATAAATCAAATATAAAAAAAAATCTTTAATTTCTTTGAAGTTGAGTTGAATCATGTCTATTTCAATTGAACTTTTTTTTTAAGCGGAGGGAAGGGGGAATAGAAATCTACCTATAACATATAGATAAAACGAATAACTTTGCAGAAGATCCTTTTGAAAGAGAGCATACTACTCTATCAATACAAAATCTATTATTACTCAGTATTAATATGGTAAAACATAGTTTTCATTGATTCAGATGTATTAAATAGTCTTCATTTATTTAGACTCATTTTTTTATTTTTTAAGTTTTGAATTTATCATCTCAAAATTTTAGTTCTACCTCTGTCAATTACCAACTATAGTTTTGTACGACCTCAAACATGAATTCAAAATTTTTATATGAGTTTGCCATCACAACTCTATCATAACGCATCTATTTTTCCATTTGTACTTATAAAATGCATATTTTAATGATTTCTCTATTTACACGATTTTTATATTTTATGTCAAATTAAATAATACTGAATTCAGTTGAACGCGCGTAGGCAATATCAGGGAGAGCTTATTTGTTTGCTCATGTCATGAATGTTATGATTGGACCAAAGAAGGAAAGGGAGCTAATGACTGGTTGGCATATTGTGGCTGATGTAAAATGCTCTGATTGTGGGGAAGTTTTGGGGTGGAAATATGAAAAAGCATATGATGAAAGTCAAAAATACAAAGAAGGAAAATTTGTTCTTGAAAACTTTAAGATTGTCAAGGAGAGGTTTTATGAACATATCTCAAGTGTATGATTTATCAATAACAAGTTTCACAAAATAAAGTGTCTTAAGAATAAGATGATTTTGAGACGAGGGTTTCTAGGAAACAGACTCTACTTCTATGAGGTAGTAATAAGGTCTGCATACATTCTATCCTCCCCAGACCTCACATGTGGAATTTCACTGGGTATATTATTATTGTTGTAAGAATAAGATGTTCTTATATCTCATCCTTATTGGAATACATTATTGATCATAAATTTTAATATAGAATTATTTATTGAATTCAATAAAGTATAACATTAAATAGATTATTCTATCACATGTGTTTTCAACTTATATATATAGTAAATGATTAGGTGTATCGAGTTTCAGCTTATATGTAGAAGATTAACATTATTGATTTTTGTAATAAGTTAAAAGTTTTAGGTCACAATCGTAAATGAAAAGTTTGGACAAATCACCAAAATAATTATAGCACTAGATTAATTAAATGTAATCTATCTTGATCACCAGAATGATATAGTTCTAACTCCTCGTGCTAGTGTATTTTGTATGTATTGAACAAGAACGAGTAGATATAGATGTTTTAGGATGACTAATAAAAATATATTCTCTAAATCATTAAATGTACTTATATTCTAAAACTTGGTATAATTATCATGAGTTGTATATATTAATTCTCCTTTTGATTTATAATTAAAAAGTGAGATCCTGAAATGTGTTAATGTGGCTGATAGATTAACTGATAATAATATATATAGGTGAAATAATAAGTTATTAGTTGATGAAATTTATATCTCAATATAAAAATTGACAATATACTCTTTTATGAGAAGTGAGTTTTCATGTGCAAATTCGGCTCATAAAATTATGAATTTGGCACACGTAATGAGTTAAATATTGCCCTAAAGTAAATTAATTATTAATTGAATTCATCAATATTTTAATTTATTAATTAATATCTATAATCTTAACTTGAGAACTTGCATAAATATTTAATAAAAATTTTCAAAATGCAATAAAATCATATAATTAAAGTTGTTATTATTAAATTTGAATTTGTTTGAAAATACGTGCTTATACTTCGAGCGATATTTGTTGAATTAAATTTTCAATACACTTTGTATGTACTATGTATTTGCATTTGTTATCTATAACTCATATTAGCAGTAAATTCTAGAATTTATTCACCATGTACTATGTCCCAACAATTGATATTGTTGAGTCATGCATATATCTAAATAATTAACTACGATTATATATACATACATATATATACAGGCATATTTGAAATTGTAGTTATAATTATTTATAACATAGAAAAAAGTTTTTCAAATAGCAGATAATCATGCTTAGTGCAACAACTTGTCTGGTCTATATTATATGTTTATGCTAAACTTGGTTATCTATTCTTGTTGCCCGTTTAAGTGTATGTACAAACTTGTTGACTAAACTTCAAAGCTAAATTTAATATGTAAAATCTAAAAATTTGGATGGTTGAAAACAAATTTTGAAAACAAAATTCATATAATCAACACGATGAAAAAGAAGAAGAGTCAAAGCCTCTGAATTCGTAGAGTTTTCTTAAAAAAATTATCTCCCTCAAGTACCTGAGGTTATGGAATATATCCTCCTAGATAAAAAAATCTTGAAGGGAGAATTAACGATTTTTTCGGGGATATTAAAATGTTGAAAAGTCACATAGCAAAGGAACGTGACCTTTTCTTATCATCAACCAAATTTCTCACCTTGACCTGAACTAAATTAATTTGATTTTTCAGTTCAGTGTCAGCATGGGGGGCAAAAAAGAATTTTTTTAATTGAAACGGACATAAATATTGGAAAATTGAAAAATCAAACCAAACCAAACCAAACTAATTCAGTCTTCCAGTTCGGTGTCGAGATTAGGGGGCAAAAATCTTTTTTTTATTGGGGCAGGTATAAATACCGAAAAATTAAAAAATCGAACCGAACCAAACCAAACTAATTCAGTTTTTCAGTTCAGTGTCGGGGTAGGGTAGGGGGCAAAAAAAATAAACCTTTTTATTGTTGGGGTGAGCATAAATATTGAAAAATCGAATCAAACCAAACTAATTCGATTTTTCGGTCAGTGTCGGGATGGGGGAGGGGGAATTACTTTATTTTATTTTTTATTAGGGCGGACATAAATACCAAAAAATTGAAAAATCGAACCAAACTAAACTAATTTGATTTTTTGGTTCGGTGTCGGGATGGGGGTGGGTGGGCGAATTAACTTTTTTTTTAAATTTTTTATTGGGGTGGACATAAATATCAAAAAATTAAAAAATCGAACCAAACCAAACTAATTTGATTTTTTCAGTTCGGTGTCGAGGTGGGGTTGGGGGGCAAAAAAGTTTTTCTAATTTTTTATTGAAGCGGGCATAAATACCAAAAAATCAAACCAAACTAATTCAATTTTTCAGTTCGATATCGAGGTTCGGGGGGCACTAAATTTTTTTTTTAATTGGAGCGGGCATACCAACTTGACAGGATTTTCTTTCCTGACACTGGCTTCTCTTTTTGGTTGTAGCAAACACGAAAAAAAAGCGGACAACATTGCCAAATTTATAACCAACTCACTCAATGCATTCATGGAAGGATAGCCAAGTCCAAAGACATGAACATTTTCACTCCTTAAATTCAAAGAAAGACTTGGACACTTTTCCACGGGTGGATGCTTCTAAGGCGGACAGTAGGAGTTTGAAAAGGACAGATGCCCAAAGAAAAAAATTAATTGCATCTGTAGAGCCCGGTGTTGAAGTTAAGAATGACTTGCAGGCATCTCCACAGTTGGAATCTTCTAAGGTGGAAAATAGGAGTTTGGAAAGGAAGCATGCCTCCAAATAAAAATTCAAAGACAATGTTTATGGGGTATCTTGAAATGGAAAAGGAGGGAGACACTATCTCTGCAGACGTGGATCTGAGATTGGAGGGGAAACTCACTAAGAAACTCAAGGTGAAGAATGACAAATTGCAAGGAGATGATGATATTGATATGTTACTTGAAGGAATCCCTTCTGCAGTCGACTGAATGAATATCTGGAGAGTACTGATACCAATACTTTGCGCAAGAAGCAGAAAAAGAAGACAGTGAATGAAGTTTTAGATGATAAACTGGTTTCAGAGGATGGAAAGTTCGATCCTTCATGTGTTAGCTGTGTTGAGCATGACAAGACAGATTTACAGACCAAACAGAAAGAGTCAAAAAAGATGAAAAGAAAGAAGACAAAGTTTGAAGAGCTTCTTGCAACCGAAATGCTGATGATGATATAAATAATTTATTTGAGGGAATTCCTTCACTTGTGGATTCTTTTGAGGATGAAAATACACAGCTTGCACCTCAAAAGTGTGATAAGAGCTCCTCAAATGAAAGATCTAAACAGAAAAGATATAATAAAGAAGCACTAGGAGAAGATCAAGATCAAAAGGAAGAGCAGAAAGCTGAGAGCACTCTATACTGTACAGATGTTAAGGCAACAACTGAAGAAGTTTTATCCACTGGATCTGCTCCCAAATAAAATGCAAAATATGTTCCTCGCCTGACAATAGTGCTAACCAAAATTTTGTTTCTCAAATCATTTGAATGAAGATGGACCTTAATCTGCTCCTTCCAAAGAGTTTTCCTTGCTTTCTTTTAGTAAGGGCATTCAGTCCTCTGCTCAAATACTCCATTGAGATAACAAATAGAAAGGGGGGACATAGGATCCCCTTGTCTCAGTCCTTTAGCAGCATTGAAGGGGGACTATCAGTATGAGTAGTTGGGCGTCAGGCTTCGATTCATTACACTTACTTGGATATTATTGGGACGAGGAATTTGTAATAACTACATTTTAATATCGAAAAACTTCATCTAAAGTCAATTCCTAAGATTAATCGCGATCTTCGAAAGGATTTTGTATGAAAGAGACTATTTTCTTATAACTAGAGTCCAATAAATCCAACACAACACACTTTAGCATAGCCAGGGGTAAATCAAGACTAGACACAACATATTCTTCACATATAAAAAATAAAGTTCCACAGTATAATAATATTTATCGAGTCTAAATCTTGAATTCGTATTTGCGGGGATATTAAAATGTTGAAAAGTCACATAGCAAAGGAACGTGACCTTTTCTTATCATCAACCAAATTTCTCACCTTGACCTTCATTCTTTCAGCCCCACTGAGTTCATGTACCTTCTTAGCAATTCCAAAAACTTTATCTTTCTCCAATTTCACCTCTGATGAAACCAAAACCACTTGTGTCCCACAAAGCTGATCATAAATTCTCTCAAATTCCATCAAAACTGCATCCACAATCCCCAATTTGTTCTTCTCCACCAAAAGCTTCACCACACCCACCAAGTGTTTGTTGAAATTCCCCTTACACAATATCTCCTTAAGAACATACCCTTTTTCTTGAATTCCCACAAAAGGGTCTGTCATAACATCACGCAGCTGGTCGTTCCTTAACCATCTTGATAACTTCCTTACGTCTTTGACGAGTTTCTCAAGGGAGTTGTTGCAGTTGGCTATGTCTATAAGTGCTGCAGCATAGCCACTTGAAGCTCTAGTATGAACTGTTTGGTGCTTGGAAAAGGGTTGTTTGGGAGGTGGGGTCTTAGATAGAAATGGGAAATTGGGTGTCTTTTTATAGGTAAAAGAATTGGTTTTGTTTGAGATTGAAGTTGGTTTTGGGAAACTGAAGTGAGGTGAGGAAGATGATGAAGTTGTATAAGGATTCTTGAAATGGTGGAGATCAGCAGAGTATCTACGGAGGTTTGGAACTGTGAGGGAAGAAGCTGAGGTAGATAGAGTATCCATGAGGATTGATTAGGTAGAGGAATTAACCTTTGAGAAGAGGGAATGAAGAAGTGGAGCAGAGTTTCTGAAAAGTATGGTGACAGAGACAAAACAGGAAAAAATTCTCAGCCACCAATTGAACCAAATGACAGAGAGAGCTTATCTTTGTGCTTGTAATTCCAGGCCT
>DF357910.1:19086-47663 GCA_000787875.1 Solanum virginianum | reverse complement strand
TACAAATCGAAAAGAGGGAGCAAAGCTTACGGAAGAAAATTCCTTTTTTATATATATATATATATATATATATATATTCTTTGCGTGGAAGTTCTGCATGTGTATCACGTGTTTTGGAATCAAACAAAGAAAAAACTTTTTTTGTTAGGCTCAAAAGGCAAGTAAATATATGTAATAGTACTAGGAATTCCCTCCTCCTCCTGATTAGGTTCAAACCTGTTACTCCCTTGTAATGATATATATTAATTATTAATATAATTATCCTTGTCTAACAAAACAAAAAAAAGAACTCTATACCTACATTATTTGAAGGCAGTTTTCACAAAATCTAATTTTATATATTGTGTTTGAAGTTTCATAGAGCTGAAATTCAAGTATGTATTAGCTGAATTTAGTCACGTTGCTTAATTTCAACCATTTTTACTTAAACTTCAAACAAAAAATGACTGAACTTAAGTCATATGTGACTTCAGAACCGTATATAAAGTTTGGTTTTGTCAAACCTAATTTCATACACTATGTTCAAAGTTTGATTTTTCTCAAGCCTAACCTGTGACACTACATATCTGAAGTAGATAGATGAGCGAAATTTTTAAAAAGGCGAGTAAAGGTTAAATGAGGGTGTCAAAACAAACTACTTTACAACTAAAGCATTGTAAAGCTTGATGGCTATGGCTTGCCCTAAACCATCAAAGGCCAAATCTAAGTTGTGGATGTTGTGCATAGGGTGCAAAATATCAACTCAAATAAAGGAGAGTTGTGGTGAGCTCACATTCAATGTGAAGTTAGCAAATTCATGATGAATCTTCACAATTTAGATTTATATGATATTTGTTTGGATAATTTAAATAGGAAAATATGAATAGAGAGAATTTACAAGGCAACCCTGACTTATTTGAAACTGAAATTGATGAAAAGGTGATGAATTAGCTATATCTTTGTAAGCCAAGAAGCTAGATTCATTGTCCTCTTGGAAGGCATAAAAGAACTTTCCTATCAATGAATGAAACAATTATACATGATGATTCTCTCAAAGAACACAATAATTTGTTCAATGACACTATCTCCCTAACATTTGAAAAGTATTTCTAGATTAAACCTGATTTTTTCCTTTCCTAATTTTTTCATACTCTGCTTCAGCATTTTTCAACTGTTCTTTCAGTTTGGTCCGATCTTTGTATTAATAATAGATACACAAAAACATAGCATCCACTTCCTACAAACTGGCTTGAACTTTCAGGCTTGCAGATAAAATGAACAATTATTTTGCATACATTTCTTCCAACTCTTCCACTGAACATCGTGCACGAGCAGGTCTATATGGTGTTAGAAAACGATACTTGAATTCTTTCAGAGCTTCAACACCACAAACCTATCCAAAAAAGAGAAGTTAGTAATATAAGTTGCAATTGGTCTGACAAGAAATGTCATGCCATGCCCAACAACAACAACAACATACCAGTGAAATCCCCAAGTGGGATCTGGGGAAGTAAAATATTCACAGACCTTACCACTACCTCATAGAGATAAAGAAATTGTTTCCAAAAAATCCTCAACTCAAATACCTCAGTCTCAAAAGCAGAAATATACTAAATATAGACTAACGATTAAAATAAAAAGCAATTGATCATTTTATAAATCCACTAAAAGTAGCAAAATAAATAGACGAATAATAACAACACAATATATAAAGACGCGACTAATCCCAGTAACTTACTACATCACAAGGCAAGACAACATTCTACCCCTACTAGCCTATTAACCTTCTATCCTAATACGTGGCCTCCGTTCCTTTCTATCTAAGGTCATATCCTCAGTGGTATCAAGCTGCATCATATCCTGCACCTCCCCCCAATACTTTTTTTGGTCTACCTCTACCTTTTCGCGTAACCCCTAAATCCAACCTCTTGCACCAATAGGAACGTCGGCGCTCCTCCTCTGCACATGCCTAAATCATCTAAGTCTCACTTCTGCTATGCCATGCCTAATCTTCCATTATTCCCTAGCTCCTCCCTCCAACACATTTCAATTGAAAATGTACGATAAGCCATGGGGTTTAAGAAATTAAGCATAAGAGTTTTTACGTGTAAGCTAAATAGACGCAAAGTACCAAAATAATTCTTTCGAATGAGTAAGAGTGAAAGTTTGACATGTCCTGTTTTTCCCCAAGTCCTTACAAAAGAATAAACTTTTTAATTAAGTGGGTTCCAACAAATCATGTCATTAAGGATAAAATCGTGAGGCTAAGATAAAATAGTTTACGGAAAGAGAAATGTGTCATTCTCTTCGGGACATTCTAAAAAGGAAAGTACAGAGTATCATAGACCTTTGCTTCAGGAATGAATTAGAAATGTATAATCTAATACAGCCAGTATAAGCACTAGCTCCATCCTCCATGTTACAGAGTAGGTGTACTCTTTGAATGCACCAAAAGGAAAACAGTAAAAGAAAGGAAGGTATCTTCATACCTCTTGTGGTAGCAAAGGCAGCTTGGTAATATTGAAGTCGTCATATAATGTGTAGAACTGATCCACGTATTTTTGTTGCATCCGCATCCTAGCCTTCAGTAACTGGGATTCAACAACTGAAAATAGTCACAATTCAAAGAATTATGTTTTCTCTTGCATAGGAACATTAAGTGAGACGACAAAAACAGAATAAAAGGGAAAATCAATCGATGAGAGTTTGTGTACCTTCTACATCATAGAGCACTTGGTTAATTATAATGTTGTGTGTATCAATCTCAAACCTAGTGAGTTCCTGAACGAGTCTTTCAGTCTCATATAGAGAGAGGAATTCCGGAATGCAAACACAAACAAATGTCGTCATGTCCTATAAGAAAAGTGGTGTTAATTCATAAGCAGAACTCAGAATAAGTAAAATGAGAACACAAAGATGGTCAGTGTTCAGCTATTAGTGAGAATCACTCAGAACTTTTAGGACATAAAGCACATAGGTAAATATAACATATATTGCACTTTCTCTTAGTAGATTTTCTCTACAATCAAAATAGAAATATCGCCAGAATATATATTGTGAATATTTATGCTTAAGTCCATATCAATCGAGTCTTTTTTCTAATTCAAAACATAAGTAACTGTTGTTGGCGATCAAGTGTCTTTTTTCTAATTCAAAACATAAATAACTGTTGTTGGCAATCAAGTTCAGACATTAAATTAACTGATTAAATATTCAACTGGATTAAGAAACTATTTTCTACTGAAACTACAAGGCTCGAATAATGCATGACTGTCTGAAATAAAAAATTTTCTTTATCAATTGCTGTAAGCTATAGAAAATGCATGACCCTACTTACTCTGGACTAAATTTTGTCACTGTGGTTCCACCTAGATTAATGAATATAAAACAAGTTCTTCATAAAAATAAATGATCATTATTGTGAAAGCTCTTACGGGATCTTTAAATTGTCTGTTCACTTGTTCAATAATATCTCTCATGGCTTCCAGCTTGCTTAGGATTGCATCCTCACCAAAGTCATCGTCAACACCAAAGATACGAGTCATCTGTGATTGACAGTGCTTTGTATTAATAATAGATACACAAAAACATAGCATCCACTTCCTACAAACTGGCTTGAACTTTCAGGCTTGCAGATAAAATGAACAATTATTTTGCATACATTTCTAGTAACCTATTACAGTCCAAATAGCATCTCTTAGATCTTCTTGTTAGATGCTTAAAAGGAGAAATAGTAGTATAATATGAAAAGAAAAAGGTTCTCTCCTATTTTTACGGGAAGGAAGGGGCTGTTACCTGACTTAGAACACCACCAAATTTGCTCTTCAAACTCATTATTTTTGCAAGCCCCTTCTCTAATGTTGATGGGAACTGTAACAACCGGAGAGTATGTCCTGTTGGCGCCGTATCAAATACTATTACAGAGTAATCCATTGTTCTCACTAATCTAGAAAGAAATGAATCGAGTGAATTGAAGTCCAAGACGCCAGATGTCTACATATAACCAGAAAACACAAGTTTGTTTTTACTTCTAGATCTCAAAACAATACTAGCATATAAGCACTATCAATGTACCATAACAGGATGAAACTTATCAGTGAAAAACAGTCAGAAAGATGATCAGCTAAATATGATTCAGACGTCCAGGAAAGGAAAAGCAAGAATGAGCACTTTAAATTAGAATTAACTTAAATCCCACAATCCTGTTTCACTTATAATTAGCACACATGTATCCCGACCTCCTACTGCAACTCAGAAGCTCTTTATATACTACGATCCGAGCCATTGCCTGGCTCTAAAAACTTTAATCTTAGTTTGCCTGATAAGCAAGTGGCTGCCAGCTTGATCCCAAGAGTTTCCAGCATAAACCCCAAACACTTGTGTAACTTCACTCAGCCGTTCCAAATACCATGTTACAAAATAAGGTAACAGGAAACAGTGATGACGCAAGTGAGCTACTTCACAAAATAATGTACTTTTGAATAAAGTCAAAACCATATCAATGCAGCGAACTCCCTAACAGTTAAAATTAATTTTTCAGTATCTTTCTGCAAAGTAACAGAACTCATGAAAAGCACAGACAAACAAACAAAACGGCCACACTAAACAATATATATATTATATGAGTTAAGACTTGGATGCAAAAGATCAACCAAGACAAAACTCAAATCATTCTCCATGTTGGCTTTTGAATGTTTGTAATGGAATGCATTACTGACTCACTGTTCCATACGTAGAATCATTAACCCTCATATATTTCAAGAAAAAACAAATCAGGCACTTAGACGGGTACTTCCCATTAGCTAAGATGCTTTCCTTAAGTGCGGGAATTTAGAAGTCAAACACTGGCCCTTTTGAGAATAGTTTGAAGCAGATAGGTAACCTTCCCAATAAAGTGCTGAAATTTGACTGATGAAGAGAAATTTTCTATAAAGAACAGAACGAATGTATTCGTGCACATTCTTACCTACATCTACAGAAGAAAACCTTATTTTTCTATACATATACCGGAGGTGTTCAGTCCAGTCTAGCACATGTAGCAATGTCTGGTGTAGCATTAGCTTGCTACCACAAATTCATGAATTTGAAATCGATATCTCATGTCCATACCCTAATTTAAAGAGCATAAGAAAATTTCTAAAACTATCTCACTACCACAAAATATATTTTCTCTTGCCATACAAACTTTCTCTTAACATTACCTGAAATGATGCTAAACAAGAAAAGAGAAACTTGAAATTTTCAAAATCAAACAATTAATCGCAATGATCCTCTTCAAATTGCTTAATATATACTTGTATTATAATATCTCTAGAAACAAAGCCAGCAAATCATCTAAACTCCAGTTTCTATAACATATATACTTCAAACTTTTTTTAACATCATTTTTAGGGGAGAGAATCCATAATCCAACTTAAGGTCACTTACTTTAGCATCTCAGCGAAACTCATAGCTTCATCAATTCCTGGAACTGCATTGGCCATATCCGAGAAAAAACCGTCCACACCTTCTGAACCACCTTCCTCATTCTCTACAGTTGGATCAACTTCCTAAACAAGAGAACTTAAATCATAAAATCATTACCCCGCAAAATTTACATAATTCAACGCACATTACACTGAAGAAATAAGATCGAAAAGCTGTCAATTAACCATACCATGGCGTACAAATTGGTGAATCCATTAACGACGGTAGGAGTTTTAGCAAAACGCTGTTGAAATGCATCGCTGAGACTATGAGCTGGATCAGTTGATATGATGAGAACAGAAGATCGGACCTGAGAAAAAAGGATCCCTAAAACAGAGCTACACGTTGTCTTCCCAACGCCGCCCTTACCGCCTACAAATACCCATTTCAGTGTGTCCTGTTCCATTAGGTTACGAACTGTACCTTCTGGTAAATCTCGAGCCATCAAATGAAATCGTTGATTATCATAAAAATGGAAACATTAAATTTACACTAACATTTAAAACTCATGCATGCACAAAGAGGATGTTGAAATCTATTTAATCAAACATAAATTTGATTGAAAAAAATAATATAATTTTAATCATGATAAGCTCGTTTTTTTAAAATTTATTAAATAGCAATCTAAGATCGATTAGATGGGCCAAAATTAGGTCTCAACATTCTTAATAAACGTTATTGTAAGTAAATATTTTAGTTTTTGTGCAAAATTATTAACTTAAATATATGGAGAATATTTTTCTAATTAAAATAGACTTAGTAAAAAAAATAGTTAAAAACTTTTCAAATAATAGGTAAAAAAACGTTTTTTTTTTAAGAAAAAAGTTCCAAAATTACTAAAACGAAGGGCCAAAAACTTCCTCTAAAATAACTTCATTAGCGTAAAAATAATTTAATAATAAAATTAGATCTAACTACATGTGGACCAATAAGAATAATGTCATATATTTAATAAAAAAATTATTTATGTCATATCAGATTCTATTAAAATGAAGAGTAATTTTATATTTAAATTTAACTTTAAGAGCATTTTTTTATTCAAATAGGTGGATGGAAGGATATTTTTGAGCCAATAGATGGGCGAGCGATATTTTTGAGTCATTTCCTATTAAGGGATCGATTCAGTCCAATTTTATACATTATCGATTTTAGTTTTTAAATATGCTAAACCAATAAGAACCCAGTAAAATATTTTTTATCAGTTTATCGGTTTTAAATCCTTAATGATTCGATTTTTTATTTAACCGATAAGAATGATAATGAGAATTTGTATTAACAAAAAGTAGATTGAGTATGAAGACTATGTTTATAAACTTGCAAAAGTTATAATTAATTAATTACAAATTAAAATAATAAAATGAATAATTAATCACTTAAGTACTGTAAATATTAAAATAAGTAAAGTATTGTTATAGTATCCTATTCTTATTAAATTATTAATATTTAATATTTATGAAGAGATAAAATAGCAAATTATTATAATCTTATTGAATCGATAACCCAATAATAAAAATCGATATCGAACCAATAACTCAATACTCTCTTTATCTAAAATCATTAAAAACTCAATAACCTAATAACCCAATAACATTTATATTAATTTAATTTATCAATCGGTTCAATTTTTACAAACGCCTGATAAATAGGTTAGTGGTATTTTTGAGTCTTCCCTATTTTTTTAAAAAAATTTGACTATTAAAATTGAATTAAATAGAAATTGAATTTGTCCATAGCTTATCTTCCTCCTAATACCCTCCTTAAACCCCAAAATCCCAGACGCCCAGTGCTTTTCTTCCGCCGCGCCGTCGCGCCGCCGTTGCAGCTATTCTCACACGTCTTGTTGGATAATCATGAACGCTCCATCACCCCATCACGAAGACGACGAACACGAAGAGGAGGTCTTCATAGATCAAAATGATATTATTGAAGAAATCAATATTGATGAAGAAGGTAGAAAAAAATCCAATCCTTTTTTCCCCAAAATGTTCATTTATTTGCTTATTTGTAGTTAGATTTATGCCCCATGTCAAAATTAGTAAAGATATTTAATATATGGTTGCAGAGCTTGTTGATGCTGATGGAGATGATGAAGAAGATGAGGAAGGAGGAGGAGAATTCATAGGTAACTTGGCTTGGTTCAGTTGCTTCTAGAAACTTCTTTAGAAAAAAATTGAAGTTTTTAGCTTTGTATTCCACTCAATTGCTTCAGCAACTTCTAGCTACCTTGCCACAACTGGAAAGTAAGCGCTCCAACTTTGAGATTGCACGTCTAGAAACCTCATTTGATCTCAATGGGCAACTAACTGCTCCAACTCATCCTCCTTCATAGGATAACTATACTTTCCCTATTCACTGCAGGTTGGTTTTTTGTCGGCACCGATTTAGCTTAAGATGTGTTTGGAAGCTTGCGGACAACCTAGTATTTTATGGACAGACAACTAGGAGTTCCATTAATAATGGGCCGTTTTGATTCTTGGGAGCAACTCGATGAATTTAATAGATCCTTTTAGGAGGCCCTAATGATTGTAGATAGAACCTATCCAATTTTTATAGTACTATGGTTTGTATTTCTTGTGGCTGTTGCTGATGTGGCACATAATTTTTGGAGGTGTCTAAATGAGCATTTGGTAAGTTTGAGTGTTTAACTGAACATAGTAGAGATGAGTTAAGGTGTCTAGATGTGCGTACTCAAAATTTTAGTGTTTACTTACAGCTGAGGCCAAGTTTGATTGATTGTTTATGTATTATGTGTTTGTTATATTTTGGTTATTCAATACTGCTGCTGTAATTTTTTTCTTATATTTTAATGCAACTGCAAACTTTGCGAGATTTAGTTATGTTGTGATTCTGGATTTGAACTTTGGCTTACTTATTTTTTGGTTGGGTGGATTTGTTCTTAAGGGGTGGAATGTTTAGTTCAAAACTTGCTCTTTTGTTAATTAGCATACTGATATGGATATTTGGGATAATGGTTTTCAGATGAAGCTGATGATTCCCTTCATACGTTCACAGGCCATACTGGTATTGTACTTCTTTTAGTATTTTTGTAATGTAATTTGATATCGAATGATGTACACGCTCAATTGATATACTATTCAGTTGCAACTTCCATTTTAATTCTTCTGTAGTTGAAAACTGGAGTTCGCTTGGTGTTATCTTAACTTCACAATTATAGACATGAATGAAGAAAGACTGCGATTCTGTGTGGGTTACTGCTAGTTTTTTAGCTTTACTAAATAGGGGGAACTTTGCCTTTACAGTGCAGTTGGATGCATGGTAGAAGCTACTAGTTTCCCAAACTTAGTAGCTTTGACTCGAACCTTGTATATGTTCTGAGAAATATACTGAATAGGGACAAGCATTAAATTATTTATCCAGTAACACAAATGGTCAATGAGTTCAATGGGATTTTTTATTTTTTGAGAAAATGAGTTCAATGGGATTTCGAACCATAAAGTTCAAATCTTGGATCTGCCTCTGCTTCAGTCAGGTACAATTGTATGCTTAGATGTGATATTTCTTTTGATTGATGGTGCTTGATATGAGGGACACATATTTCATTGGAAGGAGCATTATAGCATTTTCAGTCAAATAAGCAAAGCTAATTTGTCCAAGAAGCAAGCATGAAATGACTAAGTACCGAGAGAAATATCCGATGATGAAAGAAAAACAAGTGGTCATGGTGGACCATACATACCCCTCTGTCCCAATTTATTTGTCTCAAAAGAGAATTATACCGTCCTATATTTAGAAATAATTTAACTCTAAGCTTCCTATTTTATTCATAATGGGATAATTTATGGCTACACAAATCCATGGCTTGTTTTAGATTACAAAATTTCAAGTGTCTTTCTTTAACTTTGAGCCTGTTAAATAAATTCACACAAAATGGGATTCAGGTAGTGTTGCTTAAGACACATATGGATCGTGTTGTAATAGTATTGTAGAAACTAGAAACCAGATTCCATAGCTTGATAGCAAACAAGTTTACACGCGGAATATGAAATTGGAAATTGGGCTATGTTAGTTAATCTTGGCCTTTCTTGTAATGAGATTGTTCTCACTAGATACCAGATTCAAAGCTTAATACCAAACAAGTTTTATACGTGGAATCTGAAATTAAGAAATGGGCTATGTTAATCTTGGCCTTTCTGGGATGAGCTCAGAGGACAAGATTCAACTTTTTCCTAATTAATAAAAAATAGGATCAAGTTTATAGCCAACTATATCTATGTGATTTCGTTTGGAGAGTTCTATTTTTTCGGAAAACAACATATTTCAATAGAAGTGAACAAAATCACTTGATCAAAACATGAAAAAGAACAAACTATGATATTATTCTAGCTAAACTGCGGCAGCTTTTCATATTCCGATGAGAATTTAATCTGAAAACATAAACAAGATTTTGCAACAGATCTTGGTCCGTGTTTTGGTATTTGTGTACAGGAACTTCCACACATCACCTTAATTATTTACGTTATAAAAAAATTGCATCTGATGTTGGTGAAACCTACTTAACACAAGATGGTTTTACCTCATTGGTGCAGTGATTTCAAATATGGAGGTATAAATGTGTTTTTCATGGGTGTTGTAATTAATAGTAAGGTGTAGGAATGAGTTAATTAATGTCAGTGCGTCCTGTTTGGGTATTGTCTATAATTAATTTGTATGTTGTGGTGCTTACTGTTTTCCTTTTCATTTAATTGTTTCAATACCATTTCCTCTTTATAGGTGAACTATACACTGTTACCTGCAGCCCAACAGATGCCAGTTTGGTGGTAACAGGTGGTGGAGATGATAGAGGATTTATGTGGAAAATTGGTCAAAGTGATTTTGCTTTTGAGTTGCAAGGTAATTGAGTCGTGACTAACAAGTTTTTTATTGCTAAGTAGATGGGTCTTATTCATACCCTTATTAATTTAAGCTCTTTGAGATATGGTGCAGGTCACACTGATTCTGTATCTAGTTTGGCTTTTAGTTCTGATGGTCAGTTGCTTGCTTCTGGGAGCCTTGATGGGAATATTAGAGTATGGGACATAACTTCAGGTGGTCTGAAGGGCACACTTGAAGGTCCTGAAAAAGGAATAGAGGTGAACATTTTCTCATGCGTAAAAAATCCGATTTTCCATAACAATATGAGATCAATTATGAACTGTGAAGTTGCTCAGTGGGTCAGGTGGCATCCGAGAGGACATGTGGTGTTGGCAGGTTCAGAGGATTCTTCTGTTTGGATGTGGAATGCTGATACCAGTGCTTTCATGAATACATTTTTAGGTCATGGTGGTAGTGTAACCTGTGGTGATTTCACTCCAGATGGTACATGCTTGTTTCTCTTGTAAAATTTCTAGTGTTTTCCTCCGTTTGAGTAGAACAGGAGCTTATGTTTCTTATATATGCTTTCTCAGGTAAATTAATTTGTACTGGGTCTGATGATGCGACCCTGAGGATATGGGATCCTAAGAGTGCCCAAAGTATGCATGTGGTAAGAGGTGAGGCGTTTGGTTTCTGGCTGTTAATATCTTTGTTTCTTTTGCATTCCAAAATTAGGTGAAAACAAAAGCGGTAATCCTCCCTCCCCCTCCCCCTCCCCCTCTTCCTCTGATACAGCACAAAAAGGGGGTCGGGGGCATACAGATAGAAGGCATTCCGGCACTTGTAAAAAAAAAAAGGGTGTTGAAGGCTTCGAGCAATCGGAAACAAAATATGTGGCCATTGGGGGATGTGGCTGAGATACAAAGTACTGGATAAAAATCGTGGATTGAAGCATATGTTAATATATTGCTAGTTAGCATTTCTTTTCTTTCATCATCCTTGTTTGATGCTGATCAATGTCTTGCTTGTTTCATTCCTTTCATTATGTTATGTTGAGCCGTCTCTCTCTTCTTCCATTCCATTAAATGATGTCAGCACTGTTATCGGTGGCGAGATTTGTTGTCACTACACTGATCTTTTATTAGAGAAACTTCTTTTTCTAGATTAATCTGATCTTATTATTATTTTTGTTAATTTTTTGAAAAAATATTTCTTCATTGTTGCAAGGTCATCCATATCACACGGAAGGACTGACATGCTTGACAATCAGCTCGGATTCTACTCTTGTTCTCACAGGCTCAAAGGATGGTTCTGCTCACATTGTGAATATAATTACTGGAAAGGTCAGAATTCTCGATGGATGATAATTTGCACTTCACATTTCCCACAATGGTTTTTATGTAATTCATGCTTCCAGATCTTGGAAGCCGTTTTGTCTGATCACCGATTAATATTTTCTTTGTCAGGTTGTCACTTCTCTGAGTGCTCATACAGATTCAATAGAATGTGCCAGCTTTTCCGCAAGGTTTTGTCTACTTCTGACATCTTTCTATTTCTTCTTGTACTTTTACCCTTCATTCAAATGCCTTTGTTTGAACGAGGACGGTGGACAAGGATATACAGCTATGTGAATGTGCCTTGACCACTTGACTGTCGTATAGCAAATACCCTGAAGAAGAATCATGTTGTTAGCAAGCCTGAAAATGGTTTTACAGAAGAGACAGTAGTTATGTGGACATAGTCCAGGATAACATATTAGATCAACAAAAACACCACACCAATGTAATCCAGTGGGTTTTGAGGAGGGTGGAGAGTACGCATTCTTAACCCTTGTATAGGTTGAAACCATTTCTTATAGACCCCCGGCTCAAGTAAAGCATATCAAATCAGACATGCATAGGTTATGATAGAGAAGAAGTCAATGTTGAATATCGAAAAGAATAGCAATAACACCAAATAATGCGATAATTGAAGCAAAGAGAACTACATGTTATACTAAAATCGTTGAATAATACAATATGAGCGTAATATTAATAACAAGAATGAAAACTAAGTGACGCTTGACTATCTACTACTGACCTTCTACCCTAATCCTCGACCTATATAGTCTCCTATCTAGGGTCATGTCCCCGGTAAGCTGCAGGTGAGTCGTATCATGTCTAATCACTTCTTCCCAATTCTTTCTTTGGTTTGCCACTACCTCTCATTAGACCTACCATAGCCAACCTCTCACACCTCCTCCCTAGGGCATCTCCTCTGCATATGTCCAAATCATTTTAGCCTCGCTCCCTCAACTTATCCACCACAGAGTTCACTCCAACCTTAGATCTTGATTGATAATTATGGATTGCATTCACTACAAGAAAAATATCCAACAACGAAGGGAAAACAGGTACCTAGAAGTGAGATTTTGGTCCTTAAAGATCAATGGCGACCGGAAAATCTGGTCGCCGCCTCATCCTTATAGCCTCCATCGCAAAAGGTCAATAAGGACGGGGTAGACTAGCTGGTCCTTAAATTGTTTTTGTGACCAGTATAAAACTGGTCCTTAAAATGATTTTAGGGACGGTGTTTCTGATCCCTAATTAAAGAGATTTCACGACCAAAAATCTGGTCCTGAAAACACTTTTAGGGACTATATTACTAGTCCTTACTAGTAAAATCAACTGGTGCTTAAAGATTTCAACTACTGGTATGCTGTTCCTAAAAAAGCCAATTTGGACAAAGTGTGGTCCCTATATATGCACATGATCTTTAATTTTTGATTTTTGAAATTATAATACAATTACTAATGGCAATAATCAAATTACATATACGCAGAACTACAATAATCTGCTTTCATATTAAACATCATAATACACTAGTCATATGTCATTGTTTACACAAATACTTTACGGAAAAAAAACATACATTCTTTATCAATTAATATTAATGTAGATGTCTTGTTGGCTTATTCAGCTGCCTAGGCTCTCTGATTTTTAGCCCCAACAATTACCATTTTTATAGTGTGTCAGGTCCAGCAGCTATTTCAAACACTCCCGAGTCCAGTTTGTGTCAGGCTCATAGAGGAGACTTGATCTTCACTTAGATTCCATCCTTTTAGGAGTGGAGAGAAGTGCAATATTTGTCTAGTGTAAGGTTTGGGCATTGGCAATATCAGGCAGAGTGCGAGTCCTGGAAATATGCTATTGACTGAATGTGATTGCGAGGCCAACAATGTGTTGATGACGTCTAGTAATTTAATGTAGCTGTAGTACAGCAGTAGTGAAGGATATACAAGATGTGACAGCATGAACTGAATTTAATTTAAAATCAAAGGAGCTAATTTGTTGGCAACGAAGATGATGTACAAGTACGTTTTAATGCAGAGTGTAAAGGCTTAATGACAACAATAACAACATACCCAGTGAATCCCACAAGTAGGTTCTGGGGGACATTACCAGTACCTCATAAAGATAGAGAGGTTGTTTCCTAAAGACCCTCGGCTCAAATATATCAATCCCAAATTATTAAAAAAGAAAAAAGAAAAGAATATAAAATAGCGGCTAAAAGCATAGCGCATTGTCAATTTTACGAGTAAAAAGACACAATAGAAGTAGTAGAATAATCAAAGATGACACAACTATAATGGCATGACTAATCTTAATCCTATGACGAGCCTTAGCTTGTCTATATATTTTCGTCCCTAAAGAGCCATTTTCTTGTAGTGATTCCTAGAATACTTGTTTCTATACTAGTAATTATTTCTGTTTTGCTAAATTAATATTTGAGGCTTCAAATTTCTTTCATCATCTGAAATGACTTCCAGCGCACCTTGGGCTGCAACTGGAGGCATGGATAATAAGCTTATTATTTGGGACTTACAACAGTCCTTACCTCGCTCCGCATGTGAACATCCGGTATGAACTTCCTTGAACAAACAATTACTTCTGTAAATACTCTTTTATTTCAAGAAAGTTCTGTTCTGTAAAACCCAATTGGCATGCTGTTTAGGATGGCGTGGCATGCTTTACTTTTACCCTTCATTCAAATGCCTTTGTTTGAACGAGGACGGTGGACAAGGATATACAGCTATGTGAATGTGCCTTGACCACTTGACTGTCGTATAGCAAATACCCTGAAGAAGAATCATGTTGTTAGCAAGCCTGAAAATGGTTTTACAGAAGAGACAGTAGTTATGTGGACATAGTCCAGGATAACATATTAGATCAACAAAAACACCACACCAATGTAATCCAGTGGGTTTTGAGGAGGGTGGAGAGTACGCATTCGGATATGGGACAGCCGTTCTGGAGAATGTGCGAGGACTTTTAGCGGACACGCTGATGCAATTCAGTCTCTAGCTGCATCGTCCAATGGGGAGTACCTCGTTTCTGTCTCTATCGATGAAACATCACGGGTATTTGAGATAGCAGAGTTCAACTAAAAAGAAACCCCCCACCCCCATCTTTGTGTGTTATTGAAGAGTTCAAATAGTTACACTATTGCCTTGTCCTTGTTTTCAGATTTGAATTTAATATAGAACAAGAAGAAGCTAGCCTCATCCTTATAGCCTCCATCGCAAAAGGTCAATAAGGACGGGGTAGACTAGCTGGTCCTTAAATTGTTTTTGTGAGCTATTCAAGATGGTGTGTATGTCTAACATGAATACTACAGTATGACAGTGAATCTAGCTAGCAACCAATACTATCAATGGACAATATACTTACATGATCTATACTTGTCTACATGAGCTTGATCTTCCACAAATTGTTCATCATCATAGGGCATTGGACTCTTAGCATACAGAACGCGACGTTTAAAGTATTTCAAGTCCTTAGCAAACCGAAAAAATGGTCTCTGCAGTAGATTCTGAACTGATGGCCTCTTTGATGCTTTGCTAGAAAGACAATCCATCACCGACTCCTCAAAATCATCCGAAAATTTCTTTCCTCTTTTATTTTGCACTACCTTCATCTTGTCCTTGAAATATCCCTCAACTTTCTTCATTTTCCCTTTCTCTTCTAAATGAATCCCCCACAGCACATCTTCCAACTTATCTGGCAATATCCTTGACCTCTGTATCTTCTTGATCAGTGCCTCCAATTCTTTGCGATGGTTTATTCTTATATTTCCATAGGCTAATTCTAGTGCTGCTATTCCGACTAGCCAGATATCGGATTCAACAGTGTAACCATCATCATCTTGAAATAGAGATGATTGAGCTCGATTTTGATTATGATAATCAGAATCAGAATATTTTGCATGGTATACCTCCGGCGCCGCAGCCCATTCTGATAACAAGTAGAGTGGTGGAACCTGTTGGAAATTCAGAAACATAAAGTATTACGATTTGATACTAAAAAGAACTGTTATCAATTATTGAAACCATACCGAAGGTCCACCAGGCCAAGATTTTACTTGAAGGCCAAGTTTTGGTACATGATTTTTTCCGATTTCCACAACTACAGGAAGATCATGATCTGATTCGTAAATCGTAGCTGCAAATCCCAATTTGATTTCCACATTCGAAACAGGGGGAGGTTTGAAGTTAACATAGATATTTCCAGCACTGAAACATTTATGAACCCGACCCGTATCATGAAGAATGAACAAACCCAGGAGCGCTTGTTTAAGAGCAATAGCAATACAATCCTCCGGTAATCCGTAGTGAAATCGAGTAGACAGAATGTAACGGAGCGATCCTTCAGACATATGAGGCAATGCAACGCACAATCCTCCGGTAATCCGTAGTGAAATCGAGTAGACAGAATGTAACGGAGCGATCCTTCAGACATATGAGGCAATGCAACGCACAATCCTCCTTTGAATTCACGAATATACCATCTCTCGACGTGAATAATGTTCTCATTCGGGATCGATTTTCTCGCCTCCTTGCTCTGATCAGCTTCTTTTCCGCGTCGGATGTACTTGACGGTGGAGTAACCGGCAGGAAGGAGTCGGCCCTTGATGGCACTGTGATTTGTGTAGTAAGAAGCTTTGTAGATGAAATCGAAACCGCAAGTTCCGATTACTTTTTGGAGAATGTACTTAGTGCCTGAGATTGAATCCATGAGGATTTTTCCGGTTACAGGACGGTAGGCCATTATAGAGTCGTCCCCACGGCGTTTCCGGTGATTTTTTTTTCTTATGAAGAAATGGCGCGCATAACCATTTTCAGTTATCTGTTTTAGTTTTTTTTTTTCACTCGTCACTTTTTAAAATAGCAAAAAGAAAAAAACTAGTTGTATGTTAAAAAAAAAAAAATTCAATAATACTATTAGTGATGTTTCTTTTTTTTTTTTGGTAATTCAGATGTAATACTTAGTCCAGGCCGTAGCCTATAGATTGGTTACATGCCATAACAAGGAAAATTTACCATCTTATTTTAAATTAATTTTAAAAATTTCTAAAATCTTTTTTTTTTCATAATTTCGCTCCACACGACTGATATGCTCCCATCTCCTTCTTCACGAAACTTTTTTTCCAGCTAAAATCAAGCTAAACGTGATTCAGTAATCGTCAACTTCTCTCCAATTCAATTGACATTTTCTCCCTCTATTATCAATTTTAAATTTCAAAATCAAGTTAGGTTAACTTCATCTTCCCCATTCCAATTTCATACGGTTTCTTTTGAAATTCACTAGCAAATTCATTTTTTTTCAACTTTCATATACTTGATACGTATGGATCCTCCATCCTTTAGCATTGGGCTCACTCAATTAGAGGAAGAACAAGCTATTCAAGATGGTGTGTATGTCTCTGACGATGAATTTTTTTAGGAAAACAGATCTATACACACCCATGATCTTATGGCCATGAAGAAAAAGGGAGAAATCAAGTCGCACAAGGACAAAACTTCAACTTCAAAAACCTCAGATCCCAAAATTCCAAAAAAGTCGAAGAAGAAAGTTGTTGTCGTAATTAATCGACCATCTTTGCGTAAGTTTTTTCACGCACTTTAGCTAACAATAATTTTAAAAATCGGTGTTTGATTCAATATGAAAATATAGTGATTTATGTGGATAGTATGTATCTTGTATATTTTTATTTTTTTGTGAGTTGTTTATGGTGATTCATTAGCACCATATTGGGTGAATACAGTAATTCATTAGGACTATTTTTGTTTGTTATAGGGGGATGATTTATTCGATGTATCAAACAAAGATGATACACCATGCAATGAATTATGTTAGTTGGTTCATTCTTTTTAGGACATAAAACTGACTTGGTGATTCAATGGATATGTATTGATTGACTTGGTGATTTATTGGGTTGGTTCATTCTTTTGGGACGTAAAACTGACTTGGTGATTCATTGGGTATGTATTGGTTGGCTTGATGATTCATTGGGTTGTTAATTGGTTCATTCTTTTGGGACATAAAACTAACTTGGTGATTTATTGAGTATGTATTGGTTGACGTGGTGATTCATTGGGTTGTTTCATTTAGAAAAATATAGTGATTCATTGTGTGTAGTATGTATCATGTATTTTTTTTTTATATTTGTGAGTTGTTTATAAATTTTTATGGTGATTCCCTAAACATGGTGATTCATTGGGACATAAATTTTTTATATTTGTGAGTTGTTTATAATTCAAAGATCTTTAATTTGATATATTATGTGTCACCTAACTCATTATATTCTGAGAGATATGACGATTTGAACTTGACCCTTCGATGAACTTATATCGAAACTTAGCCGATAAAAATGTTTTCAACTTGTCTTGACTTTGGGTGTCCCTTATGACCTCAAACCACATCCAACACCATTAAAGTACTAAGGAACCTTACCATACATTCACAACCTTGAAGTCATTGGATCACCCAATTTCATATCGAACCTCAATAAGGAAAGAAGGTTTTGACTCAACTTTATGTTAAAGGATTTTTGTAACCTTTATTCATCTCAAATCTATCATCCCCTATAGAATAGACTTTAATACCTATATGGAAGGTTAAAACACTTGGTATGATTCCATACGCATAAGAGAAAAGTTCAGATCTTAGCTTAGAAATTTTCAAGGTATTATTATTTTATAGCGCTTGATATAAATAAATGGTAAAATGGTAAAATTCACTAGTGTATTAATGATTTCTTAATCATTGTGTAAAATTGAAAGTGCCCATATAATATTGGACAGAGGAAGTAGTCCGTTGCCGATTAGAAACATATTCACAACCTCTTGCGCATCAATTTCAATATACAAGGGGGAGAAATAATCAACTTAACATACTTCATTGATAACATACCTTTTACTCAATTTGTATATCCAACAGGATGATAACTAGATTTAGCCACAGAGAGAATTCAGACACAAAACAGAATCTATCAATATTATGAACCTATATTGTAACAATATGCCCTTTGTCATCAGCTTTCTGGTGTAACAGTGAATCTAGCTAGGAACCAATACTATGAATGGGCAATATATTCACATGGTTTCATACTTGTCTAGATGATCATCATCAGTCAATCAACAATAGGGCATTGGACTCTTAGCATACAGAATGCGACGTTGAAAGTATTTCAAGTCCTTAGCAAACCGAAAAAATGGTCTCTGCAATAGATTCTGAACTGATGGCCTCTTTGATGCATTGCTAGAAAGACAATCCATCACCAACTCCTCAAAATCGTCCGAAAATTTCTTTCCTCTTTTATTTATTACTACCTTCATCTTGTCCTTGACATATCCCACAACTTTATTCATTTTCCCTTTCTCTTCTTTTACATTAATCTCCTCAAGCACATCTTCCAACTTATCAGGCAATGTTCTTGACCTCTTTATCTTGTTAATCAGTGCCTCCAATTCTTTCCGATGGCTTATTCTTAAATTCCCAAAGGCTAATTCCAGTGCTGCTATACCGATTAGCCAGATATCGGATTTAACAGTGTAGCCATCATCATCTTGAAATAGAGATGATTGAGCTATATTCAGATGACCATCAGGATCATAATATTTTGCATGGTATACCTCCGGCGCCGCAGCCCATTCTGATAACAAGTTTAGTGGTGGAACCTGTTGGAAATTAAGATATAAGATTGAAAATCCAGAAACCTTCAAACCAGGGACGGAGCTACATTCACTTAAGGGTGATCAGATAAACACGGTTCGTTTGAAAACTTTTTCAAATATATAGGTTAAATCACCGACCCATGCTTCAAACTAGTAGGAATAATATTCATGATCAGAGTAATATTTTCGAGTTGTGAAAAAAAACAGAAACTGCTCCAACAAACCAAGTCATATCATATTATCAACTAATAACACAATTTAAACACCTTAATTTAACTAAAAAATTGTATCAACTAGTTAATTAATTATTGAAACCATACCGAAGGTCCACCAGGCCAAGATTTTACTTGAAGGCCAAGTTTTGGTACATGATTTTTTCCAATTTCAACAACTACAGGAAGATCAAGATCTGATTCGTAAATCGTAGCTGCAAATCCCAATTTGATTTCCACTTTCGAAACAGGGGGAGGTTTGAAGTTAACATAGATATTCCCAGCACTGAAACATTTATGAACCCGACCCGTATTATGAAGAACAAACAAACCCAGAAGTGCTTGTTTCAGAGCAATAGCAATACAATCCTCCGGTAATCCGTAGTGAAATCGAGTATACAGAATGTAACGGAGCGATCCTTCAGACATATGAGGTAATGCAACGCACCATCCTCGTTCGAATTCATGAACATACCATCTCTCGACGTGTATAATGTTCGCTTTCGGGATCGATTTTTTCGCATCCCTGCTCTGATCGGCTTCCTTTCCGCGTCTGATGTACTTGACGGTGGAGTAACCGGAAGGATGGAGTTGGCCGTCGATGGCATCGGCAATTGTGTAGTTGGAAGCTTTGTAAATGAAATCGGAACCGCAAGTTCCGGTTACTTTTTGGAGAATGTACTTGGTGCCTAGGATTGGATCTATGAGGACTTTTCCGGTTAATGGACGGTAGGCCATCCTGGAGTTCCCGCCGCCGCCGCGTCTACCCGTTTTTTCCGGTGATTTCTTGTCTTTGGGAGAATTATGAAGAAATTGAGGGGAAGTTTAGAGAGTACAATGTGATCAATGCCAAAAAGCTGTTAGAAATGGCGCGCATAACCATTTTCAGTTAACTGATTTTTATATTTTTGCTTTTCGACACCTATTTTCATGACTGAACTCATTTGAAATAAGAATTAATTGTTAGTATTCTTATAATGCAATTCTATTGACTATCGAAAAAAAAAAGTTTCTTATGATCATTTAAATAATAAAATTATAATTTAGCAGTATTACAACAGCATGCTCGTTGAACTTCCACAAGTGGGATCTAGAAGGATAGAGTATACACACAACTTACAACTACATAGAGAATATTTTCAAAAAATCCTCGGCTCAAATATATTAGCCTCAACTACATAGAGAGGATGTTTCCGGAAGATCCTCGACTCAAATATTTTAGCCCCAGAGAAGAAAAATATTGGATATAAAATAGCACCTAGAATGAAAAAGTAGTGACAATTCTATAAATAAAATAAACAACAACAATAACATACCCAGTGGGATCTGAGGAGGGTAAAATGTACGCAGACCTTACCACTATCTCATAGAGATAGAGAGATTGTTTTCGAAAGACCCTCATCTCAAAAATATTAAGCCCCAAAAATAGAAGATACTAGATATGAAAAAAAGAAAACTGATTAAATTGGAAAGCCAATGATAATATATAAATATAATAAAAGTAACAAATATAAGACAAAGAATAATAACACAAGATATAAAGATACGACTAATCTTGTTAACCTACTATATCACAAGGCTAGACAACATCCTTCCCCTATAAGTCTCTTAACCTTTTACCCTAATATGCGACCTCCACTTCTTTCTATTTAAGGTCATGTCCTCGGTGAGATGAAGTTTCACCATATCATGTCTAATCACCTTCTCTCATACTTTTTCGATCTACCTTTACCTCTCTGCGTAACCCCTATATCTAATCTCACACACCTCCTATCTAGAGCGCCAATACTTCTTCTCTGCACATGTCCAAACCATCACAGTATTGCTTCTCTCATCTTGTTTACCACGAAGGTCACTACTAACTTCTCCCGAATGGATTCATTCCTAATCTTATCACCTTTAGTGTGTCTACACATCCATCTCAACATCCTCATCTCCGCAACCTACACCTTCTAGATATATGAGTTTTTGACTGGCCAGCACTCCGCCCCATATAGCAATGACTACCATTCTGTAAAACTTAACTTTAAGTTTAGGTGGTATCTTTTATTACATAATACTCCAAAGGCAAGCCTCCATTTTGTCCATGTTGTTCCAATACGATGTGTGACATCATCATCGATATTGCCACTACTCTGGATGATGGATCCAAGATATTTAAAGCTTTCTTTCTTTGGAATAGGTTGAGTGGCAAGCTTCACTTCAATGCTCTGCTTCTTCTCTTGCCACACTGAATTTGCACTCTAAGTATTTTGTTTTGGTTCTGCTCAATTTGAACCTTTTGGATTCCAGAGTATGTCTCTAAACCTCCAATCTATCATTGACTTTATCCGTTGTGTCATCAATCACTACTATGTCATCTGCACATAGCATACACTATGGCACCTCCTTTTGGATAGATCGTGTCAGCTCATCCATTACTAAGTCGAAAGGGAAGGGCTTAGCACAGATCCTTGATGGAGTCTCATCTCAACAGGAAAATATTCTGAGTCTCTTCCTACTGCTCTTACCCGAGTTTTGGCTTCGTCATACATGTCTTTTATCACCCTAATGTATGCTATTGGAATCCTTTTCGCCTCTAGACATCTCCATAGGACATCTCTCGAAACTTTGTCATAGGCCTTTTCAAGGTCAATGTATACCATATGAAGGTCCCTCTTTCTGTTCTCTATATTTCTCCACTAATTTTCGAATTAGGTGGATTGCTTCATTAGTTAATTGTCTCGGCATGAATTCGAACTGGTTCTCGGCGATAGACACTACTTTTCTCAAAAAGTGGAACAACACAAGCTTTGAAAACCTAAAATGCACAAGGTCCAAATCGAGCGAGTTAGCCATTCTACTGAAGGAATGGAGCAACAAAAGCTTGAAATCTATGCACAAGGTCCAAATATCGAGCGAGTTAGCCATTCTAGATACAGTAATGGAGAACACGACTAACAGAATCAAAGGAAGCTTTGAAGGCATCTCTTCAAAGGAGTATGAAGAGTACTTAAAATGAAGAAGTAGCATGGAGACAAATCAAGGGTACTTTGGCTGAGAGAGGGGAACAGAACTACCAAATATTTCCACAAAGTGGCCAATGCACACGAAAGAAACAATAATATTGACCAACTGATGATTGAATATGAACCTGTAATGGATCCGGTGAGAATCAAAGGGGAAATTATTGAAATCTATCAGAAGCTATATTCAGAAAAAAGAGGCTGGAGACCCTCAATTAACTTAATCAATTGTCAAGTGATCACTGAGGAGGAAAGAGAAGCTCTTCGAGGGGCATTTGAGGAACAAGAAGTGTTTTCATGTTGAAGATGTGTGCAATGGACAAAGCTCTTGATCCTGATGGCTTTACAATGGGGTTCTATATCAAATGCTGGGATGTAGTGAAAAAGGGTGTCATGGAAAGTCTCAAGAACTTCTTTGAGAAAAGTTTCAACGCCACATACATGGCCTTGATTCCGTAGAAGAATGGAGCTAAGGAACTGAGAGATTTCAGACCTATCAGCCTCATAAGCAGTGTTTACAAGCTGCTATCAAAGGTGCTACAGAAAAACTAAAGAGAGTTGTTGATAAGCTGGTAGATGCTCGACAAATGGTGTTGATAAGTTGTTTGTTGAAAATGCTCTCATGTATGGGTTTTGGAATGAAGTGGACTCATTGGATAAGATACAGCATCTCCACGGTAAGATTCTCAATTCTTATCATCTCTGGATCACCTGAAGGTTTCTTCCCGGGAGGAAAGGGGATCCCTTTTCTTTTTATCATGGTCATGGAGGGTCTAAATTACATGATAAAGGTGGATAGGAATAATAAATATCTAAGAGGTTTTGAGGTAGTAACAAACCAAGCCCTAAGTTCAAATGCCAACATTGAGGTCACACATCTCCAACATGCTTACGATACTTCAATTTTCTGTGATGCTATGGAAGGGCAACTAATAATCCTGAGATCAATTTTAGTGCTTTTTGAGGAGTTTCTGGACTCCATATCAATGGTAGGAAGAGCCAGTTGTTCCCAATCAATAACGTTTCTAATATGCTGGAGTTGCCGGGGATTTTGGGAGGGGAAGCAGATTCCTTGCCTACTAAGTACCTGGGTGTGCCTCTAGGTGCCAAGTCAAAGGCCATGAGTATTTGGATTTCAGTGATTGAAAAGTGTGAAAAGAAGCTAACTAGATGGAAATCCCAGTATATCTCTTTAGGTGGCAGAGTCACTCTCATCAATTCTGTCTTGGATGCTCTCCCAACCTACATGATGTCTATTTTTCCCATCCCTGATGTAATAATACAAAGTTTAGACAAGATTAGGGGAGATTTTCTCTGGAAAGGGATTAAGGAAAATGAATCTACTGTTCAGCACTTGGTCAAATGGAACAAGGTTCTTTGGGAAAAGAAACAAGGGGGTTTAGGAATAAGAAATCTGAAAATGCAAAGTTAGGCACTCAGATTGAAGTAGTTATGGAGATACTCTCAAGAGCCTCAAGCATACTGGGGCAAAGTAATTAAAGCCAAATATAGAGAGGAGAATACATGGACGACAAATGAGATATCTAGTAAGTCTATGGAGGTCTATCAGAATCTTTTGGCCTGTTTTGGGGAATGACACAACTGTGAGGGTACGCAATGGAAGTAAGACCTCCTTTTGGGAGGATAAATAGCTTAAAGAACCTTTTACCCGAGATGTATGTTTTAGCAGTACATCAACAAATGAGTATAGCTGATAATTGGACACAATAAGGATGGAACATCCAATTTAGAAGGAATTTTATTGACCGGGAAATTGAAACTGAGAAAGAATTTTTCAGAGCTTTGGAAGAATTCAAAGGGACAAAGGATGAGGCTGATAGACTTTGGTAAAGCAAAGATAGCAAAGGCATGTTTAAGGTAACTCAGCATACAAGTTTTTGGACCAAGGTGGACAGCAGACACCACAACGGCCATGGAAACAAAACTGGAAAACAAAAATCCCCTTCAAGGTGCCATGTTTAACCTGGTTACTGGCAAGAGAAGCAGTCCTGATACAAGAAAATCTCAAGAAGAGGAAGTTATCTATGTGCTCCAGACGCTATTTGTGTGGAGAAAGGTTGAGACAGTCAGCCATCTGTTTTTACAATGCAGGATAACAACTCAACTTTGGAGGATTTATATCAGCCAAGGGGTGTTGTTTGGACAATGCCTAATAGAATCACTCAGCTTCTTTACAGCTGAGAAGAAATAGGTTTGGAAGCTTCAGACAGAGATAGATGGAGGACAGCCAGCGTTGTATCTGGTGGGAAGTCTGGAGAGAGAAATGCTGGATGTTTGAGAGCAAAATTTGTGAACTTCAGAAGATAAAACTGAACTGTATTAGGCTTTTTTGTTTCTCGTGTAAACATATGTACCTAGAGGATGCTGAGTCAATTATTGAGATCCTTGGCTCTTGTTAGACTTTATATTTAGATATCCTGTTTTGTGGATAAGTTGTAATTATGGTTCTCAATGCAACCCTGTACTGGTTTTAGTCAATGCATACAAATGCTACCTTTCTCAAAAAAACATTGTAGAATTTTAGGACTGGTAGTAATTACCGCAAACCAGCTGCAGTAGGTCATAAGCTCATCTATGTCCAGGAATTTGCTTCTAAAGGCACTGCCTTCCAAAGCCACGGGCACAAGTTTTAGTTCACTTGGACGTAAAAGAGCTGTTTTCTCTGCAACCTGTTAGGCGAAAGTAGCAGTTTTAAGAAAAGATCAGTACTAAATTTGACAAAGCTCTTCTGTTCTGCATTTAACATCTAATAACAATCACTTCTAAACCAGTTAAAAACAGAAGAAGAAAGCAAAGCAATATTAACATAAGATTTGCTAAGAAACACTAACTTGTGACCCTGTAATATGTAATGAAAATCACGAAGAACTGCCATATAGATTTATACTGTTGCTTTTTTTAAATGACAAGGGGAACCCGCAGCCGCTACCCTTTGGGTGCGCACAGGGTAAACCCCCGCTCCTATGCAATAGTTAGCAAACCACATAGGAGAGGTAACCTGCACTAGGCAAGCCCGGTGCGATGAGCTCGACCCAGAAGACAAACCCCTTGCTTTCGCTGGCAAGGGTTTTCTAACTTGAGACCTCCAACATGGAAGCCCCAAGCCTAAACCAGTGGCCACCCCGAAGGGTGCTGAGACACTTCCACAAAATCTTAAATCATTTCTAGTTCAGGTAATCAGGAATCCAAGTCGAGAACTTCATATACATGAAAAATTAAGCATCACCATGCATGATCTAGGTTGATTCTCTATGCGCATATGATCAAGAAACTTCTCAAATTAGAAAGGTGCTGTTTAAGAACTGCTTTCAGAGTTAAGTAGTCTGAGCTTCTCTTCAGTTCAATAAACTTGAAGGGCCTATATGATACTCTGACGAAAATGAGAACTGGTGAACTCAACAGGGTTCGAGTCAACAGATGAGAGACCAAATAAGCATACCTTTCTCCAATCTACAAAATCTATAAGCTCTTCATCCATAGTTCCTTTTGCAGCTATCCTAAGTATCTTTTCTCTTTCGGCTTGAGTAGGCCGCTGAAGACGGAAGATCCTATCCATACGACCAGGACGCTGCAACGCCTCATCAATTTGCTTGAGATTTCTAGTAGTAGCCATCAAGACCACTCCATCCTGTTTTTCAAACCTGCAACATAAGATGGTACAAGAGAACATAAGAAACTAAACATGCAGATGAAATTATTTCAGTCAACTTAGATTGTACTTTGACCAATTACAAGTAATAATGACCCGAAGTATGTCCTAGGTACAGTCTATAATATGTAACAATCCTTTAGAAGAATAAGATCCACCACAAAACTGATGTCCTTGCTTGCAACATAAACGTTTTGGATATATGATCTAAAGAAAACCTCTGTCATTAGGGTGTTTGACTGGGACGGAGCTTATCAAAGAAACGAGGACTTCTGACATTTCTTGTCTAAAACAAACTATAGATACTTGTGTGGTTATATATTTTCTCATTGAGGATAAATGAGAAGTTTAAAGCCAACACAGACTAAAAGAGAAAGTATGACACATAGATTGGGACAGAGGAGTACTACAACAAAGAGAAGACCAAAATCAATTTGTCCTACGCAAAGTCAAGTGTGACAATTTCATTTCCTGCTGGTGTAAGCAAACTGTCATTCCTTAAATCATAAGTGACACCACTTGCAGGCTTGCGGGGTTTTTTATTTTTTTTATTTTTTTTATTTGAGAATTTAACAACTTGTATTCTATTTCCAGAAAATCAGAAACCTGCCACACCAAGTTACAGGTTTCATAATTACAAATGAGGTAGAGTATCAGGAAAATCTTCAACCCTTTTAATAAGTATTTGCAGGCTTGCAGGTTCTGCAGATACTTGAATAGGTTTTCGCCAAAATACAGATCCTCTGAGCACCAACAAGACCATGAATTTACTAATATAGGAATATTGATTTGTCTGATTTTCCAAAATATAAACTACATTAATCTTCCCATCTTTCAGAAAGATTGATTATAAATGCCTGAAGAAATCCATCCATTTAAAAGTAATGTTTCAGATAGTACACTTTCTAAGACCTAAATTGTGGTTGCTGCAAGCAAAAGTCAATGAATTGAGAAAGGAAAATGATTCTCTTTTGGGGCCACAAACTAGAAAGCAATTCCTAATAGAGAAAGGAAACAAAAAAACTTTTAATTTGGCCCACAAACTCTTGCCAATCAAGGCTAGGCTAAATTCATTGTCACTTTCACTAACTTTCTCCTTCAACAAACCAAAGAAAATGTTCCCACTTATAAATTCTCTTCTACCCATCCCTATTTTGAATATTGTACAAAGCAAAACAAATTTCCTGCTACTAATTTATCAACATGGAAGGTTCAAGAGAGTAAACTTCGTGACTAACTCGACACCAAAAGCTAGCTCATGTGGTGAAAATTGTCCAAGATCGTGTAAAGAAACTACAAGGCATAACACATGGATAGACACCTTAACTGGCAAGTAAAGAACCACTAACACGGGGCCAACTTCAACCAACTTGATGTGTCTAGATGTGCATTCTCAAAGTTTGGGTCTTTACATGCCAGTTGAGGTTACACCTAAAATTCAACAACCTTAACTAGTGTGGGACTCTCAACTCTTCCACCCACACATGCACAGGATTAAACGTCTGGAGCATGGACCGTAACACTGCAGTCTAACATCGAGTAACCCAACATTAGAGATAGGTCTAGCTGTAATAACAGATTAAGAAAATGAACCTTGAACTTAATACAATCAGAAATCAGTTCATGAGGTGAGGAACTACAGACAATACTATTAACCTATGTGAGAACTGAGGTATAAACTGACTGCATTAGCGCATTAATACATCCAATAGTGATGGATAATGCATTTCACCAGCACAAAGAAATAAGTAAGACATAAAAGCAGGATGATGATGAAGGAAAAACAGAACGTTATGTCTTAATAGGATCTAATGTCTCAACAGTAGTAATGACCAATGTAAGAACATTTTCCTAAGAATCAGAACATTTACTTATTATTACAATTCATTTCAAGGAAATTCAATGGAGAATTTTCCATAGCTAAATGAGTACTAATATTACTCTTACTAGGCATGGCTTTGTTCGTCATTTAGGTTGTTCACTTGGAACACAAAATTTGAATGCCATCTAACTTTTTGGCATGAAACTGCCAATGATATTCACCTGAGAGAACGGACATACCTCATTGCAGATGTATGTTGCAAACCTAAAACACCTAAAACAATTAACTTCCTTAAACCTTTAGATAAAATGGTACACAACTCAATATGATATCAAAGTGACAGAGGTCCTATGTTCGAGTCCCACCACCACCCATCAACAAAATATCCCTACGTTCTTGACTTAAATGAAAAAATAGGTTTGCACATGAGAAAGTATATGCTGAGCCTAATATGAGCAAATTGAACATCTTAATATATTAAGCTTTAAGTAAATGAGATGGTAGACACAACTAAACAATGTACAACAACAACAACAACATACCCAGTGAAATCCCACAAGTGGGGTCTGGGGAGGATAGAATGTACGCAGACCTTACCACTACCTCATCGAAGTAA